>PVKC010013635.1:0-22764 GCA_004027635.1 Crocidura indochinensis | reverse complement strand
GCTACTTACAAGGAAAATAAGCAACCTACCACTGAACTATCAAGCTGGCCCCTCATCTTTAGAATGTTTCTAATAGGTTCTCTAACAGAAATAAGTTGTTCATAGTATCCTCATAATATCTTGAATTAATGAGGATTCTGATGCAATTACTTCCTATATTGTCTCTAATATAATTTGTGCTTCTTATCTTTTCCTTGTGAGTCTTGCAGTAGGTTTGCCTATCTTGTTTATTCTTTGAAGAGTGAGTTTCATTAGCTATTTGTATTGCTTCTTTGAATTCTATATCATTGATTTCTGTTCTAGTTTTCTTTATTACTTTCTTCTTATACTTTGGGGATTTATTTGTTCTTTGAGTCTTGTGTGTTCATAAATACCTGTATTGCTCTGAATTTCCTCCTTAGTGACGTTTTACTGTCTCTTAAGTATTGATTGTTTCTTCATCCCCACTTTTCAAGAAATATTTTTAATGTTTTCATTGATGTCCTCCACTACTATTGTATTTCTGTTAGTGTGTTTCTTTAGGTGAACATAAAAATTATAAATTTTGATAATGCATCATTTGATGCATATATATAGAAAAGTTAGTACTTTATGATCTATTGCTTTCTAAACCTATTAGTATTCATTCCTGTTTCTAATAACCTATTTTATATTGAATGCTATTTTGTATAAGTATTGATGTCCCATGTTTGTTTTTGTCTATTATTGGCTTTTATAACAATTTACCAACCTTTGGCTCTGAGTCTAAATGTATTTTATTAATTTATGTGTTTCCTCTAAGCAGAAAATGGATTTATTCGTTTAGTGATCATAGTCACTTAATTACTTTTAATAATAGAATTTACTCCATTGACATTCGAAAAATTATTGATTTTTGAAAAAGGGCTGACCTACCATTTTTTGTGTGGGGTATAGTTATTTTAAAAACTGGTCATTTCTTTTTATATGTCTTTTCAATAATTTTGCAGGGTTTTTGAAGTTATAGCAAAACTTGCCAAGTCTTGTTTGTCTGAGAATGTTTTTGTCCCTCATTCAAATCTAAATGGAAGTTTTACAGGATAATGTACACTAGGTTGAAAGTTTTTTCCCCATGAAATACTTTTAATAGTCATTCTTCATATGTCATCTGATTTTAAATCAAATCCTTTAATTAATTTTATATTATTTACCCTTTGAGATTTTTTTTTTCTATTGACGCTTTAGGCAATCTATTTTCCTGAATTTTGTCATATTGATTATCATCTGTCTTCATCTTATTTTGCTTTACACAATTTATTTGCGAATATTTTGGTTCCCCCAAATCTGTGCTGAAACCTGTCTCCAGTGACTGGGGAAATTCTGAATTATTATTTTTTTCATTAATCATTTCTTTTTTCCTCTTTATTCTTTTAGTATGCCTCTGATTCAGATATTTTTCCTTTTGTATTAAGTATCTTGAATTTTATATTTTTTTATTTCTCTTTTCTTTTGTCACTTTATTATTGCTGTTGGTTTATAGTTTTCAAGTTCTCTGATATGATTTTAAGCATTGAGAATTATGTAATTTGTCTTGATATTATCTTCTTAATTTTCTCAATCCTATCTGTATAGATTATTTTTCAACCTAAATCAAGTCATCTTGATTGTTTAATTTTTTAGTACCATTGCAAGGGAGTTAACTAGGAGTTCCTCTCAATAAGCCTTAATTTTTTTTTCTGGTTTTTGGGCCACACATGGTGACGCTCAGGGGTTACTCCTGGCTATGTGCTCAGAAATCACTCCTAGCTTGAGGGACAATATGAGAAGCCAAGGGATAAAACTGTGGTCCTTCCTAGGTCACCTCTGCAAAGCAGACAAATGCCCTACCACTTGCACCATCGTTCAGGCCTCAATAAGTCTTAAAAATCTTGATGAAATCAAAGACTTGCCTAGATTAATGAAACTGACCACCAGTGCAGCTGAAGTGCTTTGTTTCTCTATTATTCTTGGATTTTTATGTATACTAATTATGGAAATTTATATTCCTGATTGAGTTTAATTTGATTTTTTTTAATTTTACACTAAGGGGATACTGCTCATGCTTTTGTTTTTTTGTTGTTATTGTTTGTTTGTTTGTTGTTTGGTTTTTGGTTTTTGGGACACACCCAGTGACATTCAGGAGTTACTCCTGTCTATGAGATTAGGAATTGCACCTGACTTGGAAGACTATCTGGGATGCCAAAGAATCTAACTGTGGTCAGTTCTAGGTTAGTGCATGCCCTACCACTTGCACCATCACTCCAACTGCTGCCCTTGTTATTCTGATTATTTCTATTACTCTATAATGATATTTTAGTGGGAACAGTAGGTAGAGATCTATTACACTTATTTCATTATCAGGTTTCTTATGAAGGTAGTCTATAAATAAATAATTTTAGTTTTCTACCAAAACCTAGAATCTGTGGGTAATTGATATATAGCAATTCTGCACTGTTCCTGATAACTTTGATGGATCCTAGGGAGAGGTTATTAAGATGGATCAGAAGATGAGATTCCAGGACCTTGCTGGATAAAATGTTGATCCCAAAAGGTATAGAATACTAACAAAAAATAATGTTTTAAAATTTTAATTAAATTTTATTAAAAATAGACTTTCTGGGGGCCGGGCGGTGGCGCTGGAGATAAGGTGCCAGCGCTAACCTAGGACGGACCGCAGTTCGATCCCCGGTTCCCCAGATGGTCCCCCGTGCCTGCCAGGAGCGACTTCTCAGCGAATAGCCAGGAGTAACCGATGAGCGTCACCGGGTGTGGCCAAAAACCAAAAAAAAAAAAAAAGACTTTCTGGTAGGAATTTATGCTTTCTATTAGACAACCAAAAGATTTCTTTAAGAAATTATGTATAAATTAAATAGAATTTTAAATTATAATTTGAATTTAACAATGGATAAAATGCTAATCAGATTTTAATATTATCACAAAAAACTGATTCTTGCTATATTTCTAAACTTTATTTATGCGTTAATCACTTTTCTGAGAATATAACTGAGTCAGGAATATAACTCATAAATATATGGCCTTTATAGATTTAAGTACCCATAAAAAATTTCTGATTTTCTGGTACCACTGGGATCCAGGCTAAACACTCAATTTTCTTTTGTTAGTTTGAAAAATACTATCACCTTAGGTTTTCTCATCTACACCAACCACTGATCATTTAGAAATGATCAATTTTCCTTTGGGATATATAACCATGAATAGACTATGGGACTACTGAGAACTTTCTTACCCCCAACAGACCTTCTTCACATTATTCTGTTCCATACTGGCTTCCAGAAAATGTTTTGGCAATGACCGTAGTGACTTTTTGTTATTTGTCCTGTTGATATTTTGTGCCTGAAATAATTTGTATCTGCTATTCACTCTAGCAGTGGTTCCCTTTGGAATAAAACATGTTACAGCATTAGGAAATCTTAGCAATAAAACATAAAGATTCAGAGCCTGTCTTAAAGTGTGGTCAGGACTTTTAATGAATTTGTAATTGAAAAATCCAGGGAAACTTTTCAGTTTTTCACTTCCAATGGGATACTAGCTTATGAAGCTTCAATACACTGGGAGTTCTTTTAACAAAATATTATTTAATGATTTTAGAAAAGTTACTGAAATGTATGATAGCAAAGTTACGATCTAAAAAAAGCTGGAATTAATTGTTTCTAAGTAGCACCTAAACCTCTTCTTATATACTCTGAGAATGAATTATGAATGAATTATCTCTCAACTGCATCTGCCCTTTTATTTAAACATTCTTGTTCTATCACTGATAGGTGAGAAGCCCATTTATCAGTTTGTCAATATTGTGAGTTCATATGCCCAGATAAACAAGTATAAGTTGATGAAACTGAAATTCAATTAATCATAAATAAAAGTTGTTTTTATATATGAGTCTGGTCACCAAGTATGCTGTCTTACATCACAGGCTTGGAAAATCCTGATATATTGAATATGAGGAAGAAACTATTATGAACAATGTAGTAAAGTATCGTTCCCATGAAATGTAAGACTGTACATAGAAATGTACATTTTTATCCCTGACCCAATAGCTACAATTTTATATAGCCATCTCCCTTTGGGTTAAGGTTAACTGATTTATTTTACCACTTGTTTCTGGAATATGATGATATCAATTTGGAAATAGACACTCTTTTATCCTTATTAAATTATTATTACTATTATTCAGTTGATAGTATGGGGTCAGGGGTAGAAAAAAATAATGTAAGAATTAGTAATTTCTAATTACCAGATGTTTTGCATCCTCAAATGCTATAGATGGTGGTTCTATATTCACTGTTTTGTCCTTACACCTGTCCCAGAAGAAGGTAATCCAGAGAGATTTGTGTAGTTTCCTATGATATACACACTTTTTGAAATGAAAAGACCCACTTAGTATTGATTAGTATTAGATAAGATTTGCCCTTTAAATTTTTTCTATTATAATAGCCCTGTCAACTTAGCAATAACTTCTGTTGAAGAAAAAGAAGTCATGAAAATCAGTAGCCTCACTTTATCTCCAGGTGTGAGACTTGGAAAGATAAACTTTTGGAGTTTGTATCTCAAGAAATCCAATTCTTTTTGGGCTTTTTGAGTTAAACATTTGGGGATATTTAAGTCTGTATTTCCTTTCAGGGTGCTGAATAGGTTGCTGAATTCAGAGTTTGGGATCCCAAAGGAAGGACAGATCCAATTTATGTCACCCAAGAGCTTTTAAGAATGATTAAGTGTCTTTAGATTTAGGGGTCGGAATGATGGCACAAGTGTTAAGGTGTCTGTCTGCCTTGCCCGTGCTAGCCTAGGAGGGACAACAGTTCTATCCCCTAGAGTCTCATATAGTCCTCTAAACCAGGAGCTATTTCTGAGCGCATAGCCAAGAGTAACACCTGAGCGTCACCGGGTGTGGTCAAAAAACAAAAAACAAACAAACAAAAAAAAAGTCCTTAGATTTTTCTGATCTTCTTGGGACGCATTGAGTATGCTCCTATAGGAAACCCAGATATTGAAATCCAGGTGGTCTGAATTTTTCCTGTAGCTATTTTAAACCGGTAGCCTGCAGGCAAGTGATGATATATTCACAGAAACATTGTAATTCTCTGTCCATAGAGCAAGTCAGAAGATATCTTCAGTAAAGTGAAATGTATCTGCCTGGGAAAACGTTTTGTGAGCTGGAAGACATCAACAAAATATCAACATACTGGGGGGGGGGGGTGAGTTCACCATGCCCTGAGCCAAAACTACATGGGGACTCTATTTTTGAAAGAAGGGACTGAAATGGCAAAAATGCTTTCTGAGGCCAGAGCTATAGGGCAGTGGTAGCATGTTTGCCTTGCACGTGGCTGATGGACCTCCTTTAAATCCCCGGCGTCACATATGGTCCCCCAAGCCAGGAGCAATTTCTGTGCGCATAGCCAGGAATAACCTCTAAGTGTTTAAAAATAATGCTTTCTGTATTTTGGGTGAATGAAAATGTTATAAAAACAGTCTTTTAAGTCAATTACTATCAAAGGCCAGTCTTTTAGATTGCTACTGTTGAAGGGAGACCATTCTATGATTTTCTCATAGGAATCATGGATGCATCGACACTCTTGAAATCATATAAAAAGTCTTCAGCTACCTGATTTGTTTTAGATAATAAAGATAGAAGAACTCCATTCAGAAAAAGGAGGTTTCAATGTGTCTCAATTTAAGTTGTTCATTAACCATATTTTTAGCACCTCTAATTTTGTGCTGTTCATTGACCACTAGGGAATCCAGATCAAAATATTGGATTTCCATTCAATTTGAATGGGTGACAGGAGCTGTAACTCAGTGTCTCCATTTAAAAAGGTGAAACTTGTGAGCTGGTAGTCTAGAGGAGGTTTGGAGGAGAAGGAAAAATATCTGAGGTGATAATTTGAGGGTTGGACAAGGGATATGGTACTCTGCCCCCAATCTCTATGCAAGTCATGCCTTCAAAATGTTCAAGGAAACTGGAGGCACTTATAGCGAAAAAGCCACTTGCTGATTTTCTGGTCCTATGCATCTTACAAGCTTTGAACTCTGATGGGCAGATTCTGAAGGGCTATAAAATATATTTTACAAGGCCCAATTAGCAGGCCAGTTCTTTAAAGCAATCACCAGTATCTGAGTGCCAGAAAAGCATTCCTTAAAGTTTCCTGCCCTAAATTTTAAGGGTTAACAATGGGTGTTCTTTAAGCTTAGCATATTAAGGAATTAACAGAGGCTTAGGGATTTGTGCTTCCCAAACCCCAACCCTGAGATGCTTTGATTTTCCAGTCATAACATATAGAACTAATAAAATTTAAGCTATGTTTTTACCTTTCTTAAAAGTACAAATTATGGGTATGGAAATAAGAACTACTATTTCTCTTGCATGGTAAGAATTTATAATTCTAATATGAACAGAGATAGTTTTAATAGTCAGAAAGCTTCTCCTTATTATTCTCCACAGGTCCTGAAGATTAGGCCTTTGATGCCTGTTTTATATTGTAAGGGCACTGGGCTGGTAATAAGGTGATTTCTTCAGGACATGAAATATTCATTGCACAACTTCATGATATAGATGGCTTTAATAAGTTTATGGTTTGGAGTTCTCTTGGTTGGCCTAGGAAGCTAAATTGTTGACAAAAGTTTTCCTGGTTTTTTGAAGTTTGGGATTGGCTCTTAATTCAGTTTCTAAAAGTGGATAATTAAGTCTTGGCCTTGAGTGGGCAGGTGTAGAAGCCAAAGCAGAAAATGGTGTCATCCTACATCTCTATGTAAGTGTACTAGTTTGCACAGTTAAAATATCTGACTTGAAATTGTGGAGACTGGTTTGGACCTCTTCCCCAGTTATTTGAATCACAATAAGAGGATAAACAATTTGTATCTCAATGGAATCCTTTGCCACACCTCAAACCAAGTTGAAGTGATCTCTTTGGGAAGAGTCCACCGTGCCCTTTAACAAGGTAATTGTACCCATTCTGGTTCCTGGAAGTTTGCCTCTGTACTGAGTAGGTCGCTAAAAGGAGCTGCAAAATTTCATGATATAGTATTTCCACAAACATGTAGAAATCTTATAACATTTTCTCTCTCTAATGGGACGTAAAATAGCCTGATAATTTTCACTGGAAATTTCAAATTCTAAGGTTTTTGTCATGAGCGGTTGTACTTCCTTGCATTTAACCTGCCTCAGGATTGCATCTGTCAGTTTCTGCAGAAATTTTGCAGATGGCTCTAAAGCAGCTTGAAAGTTTTTTGTATAACTGCCTTTAAACTCTACATCTGCATCAAGTTTATCCGAAGCGCACAATGCAATCTATCTGACAGTTCCAAAACAGCATGGGGGTAAAGTTGCCTGCTTCTGGGTGTCAGAGAAATCCCCTTACCCCATCAAAAGCTATAAGACAACTGAACTCTTACACCCATCTTTCCAAAATGACATAAGCTATTGAACTTAATTTAGTTCCTTCTGAATACCACATTTTCCACTGCAAAATTTGAACAGCCCTCAGGCAGGTTTTAGCCACAGTATTAAAGTTCTGAGGGGTCCACCACCCACCATAACTTAAGTTCATAAGGAATTCAAACAAAACATAGAAAGTGGGCCATATTGTGAGTAAGCCTTCTGAAATATTACATGTATAAACCAACATAGGTAGGAGTTTGGTTGTTTCCCTGATGAGAGGGAGCCAGTCCTAGGGTTCTGAGTTTGTGAATGACCAGCTATTTATGCACGCTACATATGTACCCTCTATGGAGTAGTGATAGGAGTGGGATGGCATGTTATCTTACAAATCTGCTTTCTGATTCAGCATCAAATTGAGCTGTTGCTAACTCATGTTGGGCATTTGCTTCATTTAGTATTTTAATCTCAGTGGTGATTCTTCTATTCTTCTGGCCTAGTGCCAGTGAAGGATGGCAAGTTACCAGCCTCAGGGATTTTGGTTTGAGCATGTGTCACTACTGGGAAAGCACTTATTTTTCCAAAGTTGGAAATGTTTGGAAACAGTTGGAGGCATTTCAGATAGCTTTTCCCATGCCTCTCCTATTATAATGTATATATAAATTATAATGCCAATTAGAATCACTACCAGAATAACCAATATCTAAATTACTTTGTCAGTATATTTTATCTTTATTGTTGGAATAAAGATGGTAGCAATATACTTGAAGAAAGGCCAGGGTGCCTTGACCCAAAACTAAGCCATTGTCATAACTTTGAACAAAATAGGAACTAGCATTTTTATCCAAGATGGAATTATCCTTTTGAGTAACCACAAAATCACCTCAGAGAATGTCTCAACAACTGTTGACGATGTCCTGTTCCAGATGCCATGTGAAGCAGAAACTTCATACCCCAATTCCAGAAGATAGGGGGGTTGCAGGTAGGGAGCAAACAACGACACAGGAAATATTCCACACAGATTGACGATATAAAACAGGTTCAGGAAAATTCTACCACAAGTCCTTTGCTCCTAGCAAGAGATATTAGCAGACAGATTGACCATCTGTGGAAACCAAAACCAAAAGTCATTTCCCCCTGAGACATGAGGTCTTTATTGGGAAGAGAAGACCATCTCTAAGGTGGAGAATAGTTAAAGTAAGGGACCAATCCAGAAATACTTATAGCAAAGAATTTTCTTGAGTAAAATGAAATCAGTTGCTCCAGCACTCTATCTTTTGTTTTTCTTATATCCCATAAATGAATGAGGTTATCCTATCTATTCCTCTCCCTCTTGTGTTCTTAATCCTTATGGTCCCTTTGCTTCAGTCTTTGTCACTCCAGACTGATCTCAAGCAGAAAAGAACTACCAGAATTAATCAAATGCATTATGCAGTTGCTATTAATTTAATTTTTGGTTATTGAGCATTCAGAATTCTTCTATGGATAACAGGGTTCATATTTGGGCTAAAGGTGTCCTTTCTTTAAGGTCTCAATATATTAAAATTAAGGGTTAAAGCTAAGTTTTCTAATATGACTTCAGATCAGAGAACTTATAAAATCTGTGTTTACTTAAGGTCCAGATTCTTAAACTGTGCCTTATGACTTAATATGGGGTATCAAAACTGAATATAGGGTCATGAAATTGTTTTCCATAGAAGAATTCTGAATGTTCAATAACCAAAATTTAAATTAATATCACCTGCATAATGCATTTGATTAAAAATTATGAGAGAGCAAAGGATATTGTTAAGTTTCAGAGTTTGCGATAATTTATAGATTAATACAAAACTAACAGACACAACTATGAAAATAAAGTTAATTGCTTAGAAGCATTCTAACATGTTCTTGAGTTAATTATTTACTTTCCTAGTAAATTATTAATATTTTAATCAAAGAATGATAATAAGCATGTGTCAAGTATCCTACTTCAAATTATAAAAATACCTTCAACAATATAATATCACTTTGAATAATTACCTGGGCTTAAAAATAGGATACAGATTTTGCCAAAAATATTTTCCTATTGTTTTCATTATCCAAATTATTGGATTAATTTTGTTCATTTTCTACATTATCCAAATGTATACTTTTACAATTTAGTTTTATATTTTAAATTATTGATTCAATGCCCAGATTCAAATTGCTTGTCTCAAAATGAGGTAAATTGTGAAATTAATTCTTTTTATAATTCAAAACATAATCACACAACTGAGATGTATGTAGAGGGAAGCTGATACTCTAGGGGTAGGTTTGGTCTGAAAACATTGTCTAAATAAAATAATATTATTAATAGTACTGTGAATCATGATGCCCAAATAATAACTGAAAGAAATACTATAACAAAGCCTCTAAAAATAGTTCTATAATACAATCAATATTTCATTATATTATTACATATAGGAAGGGAAATAATGGAGGAGTAAAGAAGGGTAAAAACAGACAAGTATGTAAAAGGAAATAGAAAGAGCAGCAGTGATATTTCTATTTAAAGTTTAATAGAAATAAATAAAAATGAATACAAAATAAATAATGATAATAAATGATACTTAAAAATAACGAAAGTTCAAATAATTCTCTGAAAATAAAATTCCCAGAATAGAAATAAACCCTAATATATTGCTTGTGTACCCAAATAATAATCTTACTCATATAATACTCTAATCCTAGTCTAGGTCTTAAATTATTAATGAGCCTAAATTTTAAAAATAAAATTGGTTTTTAACTTTTAACATAGCAGAATATAAACCCTAAATATATCACATAATGTAATCCTAACCCTAAAACTAATGCTAACCCTAACCATGTACTTATACAAAGCATATTCTAGTCTAGGAAAAAAAATATCAATTAGTCAAAATTTAAAAATTATTCATAACCTAACTTTCATTGTTGAAGTGATATTAAAAATATATTATCTTAAAGTAGTATCAGGAAATTTAACAATCACAAAATACTTAATCCTAATTTTAGTCACACTATTAAGCCTTATCTAAGATTAGGTAGAGTAGGAGACAATTATCTTTGAGTATAATTGAATAATCACCCTAGATCTAACTTTTATTTTTATTAAAAATAAAAGGTAAACTATAGCTCTAACATTAATTAATTAACAAATATTAACCCTAATGTTAATTTGATACTCAGCTAAAATTACGCCCACCTTATCCTAAAAAGTGGTCAGCAAATCTTACCTATTGTTTTATATTTTCAATCACAAAGTTCATTAATATTATTATTATTATGGTTTTTGGGTCACACCTGGAAGAACTCAGGGGTAAGTCCTAGCTCTATGCTCAGAAATCGCTCCTGCTAGGCTCAGGGGACTATCTGGGATGCCGGAATTTGAACCACTGTCCTTCTGCCTCCAAGGCAAACACACTACCTTCATGCTGTCTCTTTGACCTCTCATTAATCTTATTTTTAACTTTTAACTGAATACAACTAATACCTAATACAACCACATTTTATAATGTAACCCTAATTTTAGACATACTATAAATATATGTATATATTAATCTTACCATAGCCTATAAATAATGCAGCTAATTAGCATTAATTTTAAAACTGTTCTATAATGATTTTGATTTATTTTTGTTTTGGTTTGGTTTTGGGCTACAACAGGTTGCACTCAGGGGTTACTCCTATATATGCACTCAGAAAACTCTCTTGACTTAGGGGGCCATAAGGGTTGCCGGTCTGTCCTGGGTCAGCAGCATGCAAAGCCAATGCCCTACCTCTCTGCTATCACTCTGGCCCAGTGAATTTGATTTTTAACTTAAAAATTTTTCAAACCTAAACTCTAAAATATCATATAAACTAACCTTAAATCTAATGTTATGGTTCTGCTAACCATACCCATAGCCATTTACCAAACATAATCTAGCTTAGTTATAAACATACAAATTAACTTAAATTTAACATCCCAATATAACTAACTTTTACTAAATTTGAAGAAAACCAAACTAATCCTTTTCATCTAATACTAAACCAAAATTTAATCCTAGTCATACTCATACACATTCACTAACACTCACCTATAAGAATAAACAATATAGGGGACGGAGAGATAGCATGGAAGTAAGGCATTTGCCTTTCATATAGAAGGTCAGTGGTTCGAATCCTGGCATTCCTTATGGTCGCCTGAGCCTGCCAGGAGCAATTTCTCAGCATAGAGCCAGGAGTAGCCCCTGAGTGTTGCTGGGTGTAACCCCCCAAAAAAACCAAACAAACAAAAAAAGAAAAAAAGAATAAACAATATATACACAACTAAAACCAAAACTGAATAAATTTACTACACTAATTTCCACTTTATCTTTTAAAAGTGCAAAACATAAATCAAAATATTTTAGCCTAACCTTAGTGTTAGTCTTAATATGAAAATAACGAAGTCCTATCACTATGCAAAATTAACCTCATTTTAGGATTTAAACAACCAATTGGCCTAAAGTTAGCAATCATCCTATACATAGCATTAATTTTTATTTAGAAGAAAATAAAATCTAAGCAATATTTTCACAAAACATAACTGACATTGCTTAGTGTTAATCATAATTCTGCATTAATATGGCCTTGACATAAGCATAAATCAGTAGTAGCCTAAATTTGTCTTTAATTTTAACTTTGAGCATTATTAAATTTACATGCTAAGCCTATCACAAAACCTGACCCTAACTCCCATGCTAACCTAACCCTATCCTAACTCTACATTAGCCTCTTGTTAGATTAGACCTAATCTAATTTAATAATTTCCCTACATATGACAATAATTTTTGAACTTAAAATAATAAATTTAAATTATAAAACTTACATATATCCTAATAGCAATGTTAACACTTAACCCTAACTCTATATTAATCTGTTCACTGATATAGGTCTATTCTTTTTAATAATTCAAGATTTGGCAATTGCCATATACATAACATTGATGTGTTTTTTTTTCACTTTAAACATAGTCAGTGTTAAACCTAAAGCTGTCACAAAAACTCATCTTAAACCTAAAGCCAATGCAAAATCTAACCCTAACTATACATTAATCCACCCAAGCCTAGATTGAACCAACAAACTAACCTAAATTTAAAAGTATCATACCTAACATTGATTTTTAACTTTTAGCATAACGAAACCTAAAACATGTTTTTACCCTAACTTTAACCCAAATATTACCCTAATATTAATCAGTTGACACTAGCCTAGGTTTAAACTTATAAATTAGTCTAAATTTAACAATTGCCAATACATAACTTTCTTTCAACTTTTAAACATTGCCAAAGTTATACTCTCTAACACTAACTGATTCCTAACTCTAAGCTTTACTCTAATGTAACACCTAACCTTAGTTTCAGTCATATGTTTTTTGCTAATCTTTTAACAAAAATGGGTGAAATTTATCTATTATCATTAATTGAAAAATTGGCCTATACATTTCATTAGCCTTGGTAAAAAATATACCGAATACCATACATTTAACAATTGCTCTCAACAAAGAAAATTTATGTTTTCAACATATTTAAATGTAAAACTTATTTCAGTCACATAACCTATCCCTAAGCCTATAGTTACCTTAATCTTTTTCTGTGGTTGAGTATTAATATGTCTTTGTGAATATTTATGAGACCACAGACCTAACAAATTATCTTTTGGAAACACACCAAAATGAAAGTACTATTTAGTTGATCAAATTATGGACATAGAGAAGATACTGCTTTTGTTTTTTAAAAGACAGAATATATTTGACCCATTGATGTTTAGTAGATTACTAAAGCATATTAATAATGTCTTATTTTAATCAATGATAATTTCTTTTAATCTCTATCACTATCTAAAATGTAGTTCTAGAAATTACACTAGCCTCAATTTCCATTTAAATTATACAGAGCTCAGTCTTTCTTAGTTTCAGCCTTTGTATCATTAATTTGTTTTACCAATTTTCTGATCAAATCAGTTATTCATGATGTTTTAGAATCTAAAATGTGTAATAACCTTGAAATATTAAGAAGACTCTTGAGTCATCTATTTTATTGTGATTGCATTTAAGTGATTTTTATCATTCTTCAAAGCCAATGAATTACAGAAAATGTTAGTTTTTTTTACTAATAAATAACACTTGGTTAAAATAACTTAGTGAAAAAAATAAAGGAAACAATGTGGAAGAAGACATTATTTCTGTAATAAATAGAATAATTCTGAAATAAATGTTTCAATATATGAAACAACATGTCTTTTTTACTATTATCCTAATTTGAAGACAGTTTGGAGTATTATAAAAAGCACTTGACATTTTTCTCAGTTTTCAATGAGAATAGAATTGAACAAAGTAATGATAGTAAAATGAAGAAATTAAGTATAAGTGATTTTGAATATCTTCAATCAATAGGTACTGAGAGATTAAAACAAAATTTACCAAAAAAAAAGACTGTTAAGTATATCTAATCAAATCTTTATTGAAATGTTGCAATACAAGAAAAATTTAAAAGCACTTTTCGGAAGGGAATCAGTAGCTCCATGATTTTCTAAGACAAATTTCATAAAGTTAGTTTGTTTTAAGATTTAAGGTTTGCTCATCTTCTCAAAAGGCATGAATTGTATATCATCAGTGATATGTCAAAAAAAAAAACACTTGCTCAGAAGTAACTCAAAAAGAAACAAATATTGTTTGAGCATTTGAGTATCAGATTAGGTTTAGGCAGGATTTATGGGACTATTCAAGACTGAGTCATAGAGTAATTATTTTTGAATTTTAAGAGCTTCCCTATTTTAATCCCTTGTTTCAAGATTAATTTAGGTCAAATCTCACAGTCAAGGGTGCAAGGCATTATGCTCACTGTCAATAAATGTGGGGGATGATTCCTGTCATGTGTTTGGGCACAGGACACTATTAGAAAGGACTGCTGCCTTGTACTTTGCCCGCTTTTCTGCATGAGGCAGCCAAGAAGATGCTAGGAAACAATCTCTTCAGGGCCCAACACCCAGGAAGCTGATCCCAGCCAATACTGTTGGAGCCAGAAGAACACGGCTGCTTGGCATCATTCCACGGCTGCAAGCATCTTCTAACCCATGAACCCCTACATAGCACATAGTAAAAAACACATGAAAATATTATAGTATTAAATTATTAACTTTTAGAACAAAATATTCATCTTTCAACTAAATGTTAGCACAATAAAATTACATTTTATGATATAGTGCTAACCATTAAATGGTATAATTATGGATGTTTGTCAGTATTTAAGTATAATCCAGGATATGAATGGAAATACTAATGATAACTGTTTTTTATTTTGTCTTCTTACAAACTTTGATGCCTTCATTAAGTTCTCAGGGAAATAATTTTACTTGTCCTTTCCTGATCAAAGCAGAATAGCACTAAGTATATTGTTTCTATATTACCTAAATTGGACCTCACTTTTTTTTCCAAAAATCCTCCCTTCTTTTATATTAAATAAAAATATACCTTCTGAAAACAATACAAGTGCCAGCAAACAGAGGAGTAGATAAAGAAACTATTGTACATATACACAATGGCCTATACTCAGCTGTTAGGAAAATGAAGGAAAGAAATTTATTTATGCATGTATGGATTTTTAAGAGTATTAATTATGCTAAGCAAAATTAGTCAGAGGGAGAAGATAGAATAAAATGATAAAAATTTATGTGGGATGGGGGCCGGACGGTGGCACTGGAGGTAAGGTGCCTGCCTTGCCTGCGCTAGCCTAGGACGGACCGCGGTTCTATCCCCCGGTTCCCCATATGGTCCCCCAAGCCAGGAGCGACTTCTGAGCGCATAGCCAGGAGTAACCCCTGAGCGTCACTGGGTGTGGCCCCAAAACCAAAAAAAAATAATTTATGTGGGATATCAAAATATTACTATCGAGAAAAAATAGAGATGAGAACCAGGGAGAGCACTTAGGGCAGAGAAGGGACCACTATGATGACAATGGTAGTTTGAAATGATCACTTTGTACAAGAATTGGGTGCTGAAAGAATAGGTGGTATACACGATGCCCTTAAGTAGCAATATTGAAATCCACAGAGTTAAAAAAAAGAGCGAGAGAGAGAGAGAGAGAGAGAGAGAGGAGAGAGAGAATATATCTGCGCTATGGAGGCAGGCTATGGAGATAGAACTGTGGAAGGCAGGAAAGAAACTTGCTTTATTGGCAGCAGGAAATGTGCACTAGTGAAAAATATGCATTGTATGTCTGAAATTAAATGAAGAACTACCTTTGTAACTATATCTAAAGGTGATTTAATGGAAGAATTTATTAAAATTTTAAAGTATGAAATGTAATTTTAAAATAAAACAATCCCTTTCATTGCTGGATGTGTTCCACCCCTCTCAAAATAAATAATTAAATTTATTCATTCAAGAACTCTTTGTTTCATGTATGTGTATTCTGTATCTTGACATTTTAGAGGCCTAAAACTATGTATTACACTCTTTTCCAAATAATACAAAACTATTTTTAGAAGTTTGTATATGATTCAATGTGTTTTAGAATACTTTCAATGATAGAGCTTTATTCACACTGTATTCCAAATCCAGCCTCTCAGCTAATCTTCATTTCCTGCCTCAGAGATTCCTGCCTCAAACTTGTTCTCCCCCAATTTCCCTATCTTGGAAAGCTCAGTCTGTAGATTAATTCACAGATTCTGCTGATTTGAGCCATTTGTTATTCTTTACTGTGTTCCTTTATACTCCACATATACGAGATTCATTCTGTATTGGACCATATCCTTCGGGAACAAATTGTACATTGTATAATTGTATTATAACATTTTTTCTCATAGCCTATTAAAAGTGTGTGTGTAACATAGCTCTCATCTATTTTGGACATTTGGATGTTTCTAAATCTGGGGTATTTTGACTGTTATTTCGAGAAATATTCTTATGATCCTGTTGAAAATCTTCTTTCCATAATACCACAAAAGTAAGAAGGATGGTCCTGATTCTACTATCTCAAAGGTCTAGAATTTGTGAGCAAATTCAAAGAGCAATTTTGAAAAATACGTAAGTTTCTTTAAAAAAAAGTAACTGTAGATCTACACCAAACATTCTATTTTTCAGCTATAAATCATAGGGGTCCTAGTAAGTAATATTTTGATCACTAGCTATAGTATTATAAAAAAAACCAAGCTTTATTGTAGGAAAAATAAAATTTAATTGATAAGGTGAATAATAAGAAGAGTTGTACTAATGTATTGTGACTTTATTAGAAAATTATAAAAAAAAAGGAATTCTGAAGAGCTTTGTAAAATAAACAATTGATTTTTCTGCTTGTTTATTTCAACTTTTTTTTCTGAAATATTGATTGTTTTATATGCGTATCCTTGGCAGTTTTAATTTATTTAGTGGAAATAATATTTGTGTCTAAGACATCTTCTGTTTAGTGTCATGATGTGAACAAAGAATATGAATTAGCATAAATAGAAGTGAGCACTGCAATTTATCCAGAAATAAAAGCAAGGCTTTGCCAACCTAAGAAAAAACAAAGCTGTCATTGCAAGCTGTAGGGGAAAAGAGTTTTAACTGTCAGTGTTCACCTAATTTATATTCAATGGTAAGACTTATTTTTTTAATATTTACTGAAAGAAAGTGTCTGCACTGATAATTTAAAATGGAGTCTCTGACTCCTTCATTTGTTTGGCCCTTCAGCTGTAAGAGAATCAATAAACAATGAGGTGTGATATTAACATTTTAAATTGTTTTAAAATGATTTTTCACTGGCCTCGATTTGGAAGTCCAGGTGGTGCTTTTGCAATAACCACATTGTGGCATTTCTATACTGAGGTTATTCTTTCTGTCTGATTCAGTTAATAAGTGTTATTTTATGATTGTATTTTTGTTCAAGAAGTTCTTGAGCTATGTCATGTTGCTGAGCACTGAATCAGCTGGACATTGCTATGTTGAATTTGTTTTAAAATGGTTTGCTCCTGTTTGTAATATTGGATAAGACTGTGAATTTTTTTGTATTTTACTACCTGGAAATTTTCCATAAGTTGGAATCTTAATCTTATATAATACAATATAATAATAATTTAATTATTTGAGTAAAAGATTCTTGAAGAACTGCCTTCTAGCCTCTTGCATCTACTTTGTGTTTTTTATTTTTAAAAACTCAACATGCAATACATGTGTTCACAAACCTTTATTTCAAGCCTCACTTTTATGTTCTAATTTATTTTGCAAAATTATCATCATATTAATATTGCATCTACAGTCAATAAACACTTATTAGTGTTTACTGAGTCATCCTGGCAGCATTCAGAACTTAGTCCCAGTACTTTGCTCAAAAATATCTTCTAATTGTGCTCAAGAGACCATATATTCTGCTTCAATTTTAATGGAATAGGCATTATGAAAGTAACTTAAACACTGAACTATCCCTCTGATACCCTAATCTACATATTGGGAAATAACAGTCAATGTTTTCAAAAACTTATATGCATTATATACACAGTGGCGTTACTCATTTTATCAAAAATAGCTATTGAGATCACCTAATACAAATAAATGTAATAAAAAACAATTTCCTTGGAATAAATATTATTCAGCAAACATTAACTTTTCTTTAATGTTTTTTTCTAAGTTTGAATTCCTAGACATTTTAAACCTTCCCTTTTATTTTAAAATTGAAGTGCATATACTAAAAACTAAGAGAACTGTATTTATATTTGTTATTCCAATCAAAAGCTTAACATTGTGATGCACCTATAGGTAATAATGGGAACGCACAATCTTATTTGAGATACCAAAAAAATAGGAAGAAATTCCTTAATGGGAGAAAAGCACCAATATGAGTATATCAGTCAGCTTATCAGTTAAGTGTGGCCAGGGTTTTGTGTAGAGCTCAACTCTCATAAATTTTTTGTTGTTATGATTGTTACAAACACATACACATGTTCTTTTAATGCAGTAGAACTTGAAGTAAGGACCTTACCAAAACAAGAAAGGTGCTCTACCACTGAGCCTGACTCCAACTTGCTACATTACTTTAAATATACTCACTCGGTTGATTTAATTGAGTCATCCTAAGTAATAGAATACTATGTGTATGGAGTGTGTATTTTGCAATTATATGTAAATTTGTAAAGGAGAGAAAAATACAAAAATTTGCAGAAGGCATATAATATGATATAAATTATACCTGTCTAATAGACAGAATATGTGGTATATCTTTATGTAAGAACAAGGAATTAATTATATTAATTAGATTCAGAATATTATTCATTAATTATATTCAGAATATTAATGTTATAAGCTTAAGAATCACATAAGTAAATTTGTAAATAGAAGAAATATACAAGAATTTTCAGAAGGCAGATTATGGATACAATAAAAAGTATATGTCTAATAGACAGAATATGTGGTATATCTTTATGTAAGGACAAGGAATAGTTGATGATTAATTATAGTCAGAATATTAATGATATAAGCTTAAGTTCCATGACACTGTAACATAATAAAATTAAGAATATATAAAGATACATATAAGAAAGCATGCATTAGGCAGGCATAAGAACTTACCATTGCCTTAAATTTTTTTCAAAGTCAAAATTCTGTGACCTCTGGCTAGATGCCAACTACTATAAGGCTCTTTTATATACATGCATAATTAGCTTGGCAGACTCAATGTAATAAGGCATTTATGAGAAATGAAAAGTGAAGAAGACATTTCACATTCTCAAGGATTTTAAAGTCTAATTAAAGGTGAAATGTATGTACTTGAAAATGTAACAATAAGCAATAGCAAATTATAAATGTCATCCAGGACATGATGACAGACTCAATTTCTGACTTTGTACTCATTATATATATATAGTCCAAGAGTATGCTGTAGGCTATAGATAGTGAAATTCAACCATGTAATGCCTGTGCTGTTTTCTTTGAAGGTTGTTATATTATGCAGCACTCTCCTCAAACACATATCTCTGGAAAATTAGATAAGGGCTATTAATAATGAAGTATCTCTTTCAGGACAATGTGCAATAAAAATTCAGTAAATGGTATTTTTCTATTCTTGAAAAGCATATTTTCCTCAAATGAAATATATTCATTTGTAAGTCTTGCCTCAAGAATTGAAAGTATACTTTTAAATATATTTTTCTTTTCATGTTCCATTAAATTTAAGATTTTAAGATAGAATTTAAACACTAGTCTACAGCATTGAACTAGTCAAAGCAGTGAAATATAGGGTTGGTGATACAGGAGTGGAAGGATTTGAGTAATGGGAATGGGAAAAATAGTGGAGTTATACGGTTATGTTTGCTGACAGGTGGGTGTCAAGATGTTGTGCGCATCATAAAATTGTAGATCAGAATTGCTGGAGTTAAAATATATAATTTTATAAATATGTCAATATATTGAAGAAATAGTTATAATTGTCTAAGTACTCTTCTTGATTTTCTTTTGTTGTACATATGACAGAGCAAAAAGATAAAGCTTTCAGTTGACCTTTATTATGTTACAAATCCCATACATGAGGGTTCTATGCTCATGATAACCTTACGTTGCTATTCACCACTCCAAGACTCTCCTCTCAATGCATAATATAAGAAATGGAGTTCTAACTTCAGATTGAACAAAGATTGGGGTAGATACAAAAATTAGTTCATAACAGTAATACCCAGTTAAATTATTTTTATAATTATAGATCAAATGTAACTGATAATTTAAATATATAAAGTAATCATAAGGCTGGAGATATAATCAGTAGATAAGGTGCTTACATTATGTGTGGCCAAATTAGGTAATCCCTCAACTCCACCCAGTATCTTGAGCTCCACCAGGAGTTATCTATCCCCTAACAATGAGGCAATTAAGCCTTGAACACCAGCCTGTGTGGCCTCCAGAACCAGATAATACAAAGATAATTGTAAACAATTATATATTTGGTTTATAGTTTTAAGATTATTGAACATAATATAAATAATGTTTCTGTAGTTCTGTGAATCATACACATTGTAGGAAATGCTCAATTATCTATCATTTAAATTCCTACTCAAGTTCATGTGGAAAGGAATAAAAGAAAACAGAACAGAAAATAAAAAAGAAATATATTTTTCATTCTCCTTAGTCTTAGTGCCTCATTCTTGTTTATGTTTTTTTTCTTTTTATGGTTTGTGTGCCACACCTGGTGACACTCAGGGTTTACTCCTGGCTATGAGCTCAGAAATAACTCCTGGCTTGAGAGACCATATGGGATGCCGGGGATAGAACAGCTATTTGTCCAAGATTAATGCGTGCAAGGCAGACTCCCTACTGCTCTGGCCCTCTTAGTGCCTTATTCTAAAGTAATATTTTTACTAGAAATAGATAACATAATTTAACAAATTTCTCTTAAACAATTTAGGCAATAGCATATTTATTGGGGATATTAATTAAAATGAGAAAATGGTTAAAATAATACTTCTTGATTACATAAATCTAATAGTATTAAGATTCTGTGCACTTCATATATGAAGCTGAAGTTCTTTATCATTAATACAGCATCTTTCATGGATCAAATGCTCCAAACAGATGCCAGGCATACATTTTTATATATAACCTAATTCATCCATGGGAAATATATAATAGTTAAATTAGTCTTATAGAATATGTTCTGTTTAAACCAAATTATATTTAACCAACAAAACACTTCTTAAAGTGCCCCTTGTACTGATATAAAGCCTCAAAAATATCTTCCTTTCACATAGAAGCTAGAATCTGTATGTAAATACTGATTAGAGTATCCAATTTATCAAATGTCTTTCTGTATTAATTATCTTAAAGTTTAACCTTGGGAATATTCAATTTTATTATAATTATACTAATTATACTCAGGGTTTCCTTCTGGCTTTGCACTTATGGATCATTCCTGTAGGGGTAGAGGAACCATAGTTGTATCAGATTTGAAATTTTGATCAACCATATGTGAGCTAAGTACATTACCTTCTGTATTTTCTCTCCAACTTTGGAGAATACTCTCATTGTTTCATAAACTGATTTTAAGCCTTAAGCACCAGATATAAATCACCACTGTAGCTTCTATATTCCAAAGATTCTGGCAATACCTCACACACATACCCCAAAAAATAAACTAAATCAAACCTTGGAAATGAAATTTACCTTTTCAAGTCAGCTATTATTTTTTCTGGTCCCATTACTTTAAAGTCATCAACAATTTTCTCCATAATATGTTAAATATAAGGCTTTTATTTATAGCAAGTTTAGGATACAAGGAGAATGCTGGTTGACATTAAGCCCCAAGTATCAATAGTCCTTACTAAGATCAAGTCCTTGCACTTGTATATACTGAACACTTTTCTTCTTAACTGGTTTGAGACCTTCTAGTTCAATAAACCTACAATGTAAGTTTTTAAAATAGTGGAGCTATATTTATCAAATGCCTTAAACCAGTGCTCTCAAACGCATTTTACCTGGGGGTCACAGGAGGCAAAATTGGGGTGAGGCAGGGCCGCATAAGGGATTTCACAAAAAAAAAGTTCTCAAACGTCATTATTAACAGTTTTAATTATTTCTCCTGAACATGAATAGAATATTGAGTGAAGATTATGAACAGTTCTTCTGAATATGGCATCTTTTGCCTATTCCTTGCTGTCAGAGACTTGACCGCGCTTCTTCTCACAAATCTGAACCACATTTGGCTTTAGAGAGGAAGCAGTTGAGACCCACAGTATGGTTTGAAGATGATCATCATTAAGTCTAGACCTGTATTTTGACTTATTAAAGTTCAATGTGGAGAATAACTTTTCACACAGATATGTGCTCCCAAAAAGGCACATAGTGTGCTTGAACATTCAGGAAAGCTCAGGGATCTGGGGGTCAATTCTTTCAAAAATTGCCTATGCATGTCTGCTTTTCCACTAATCTCCCTGAACTTTGGCTTTGAGATCAGAGTTGCATTGCAGGTCAATGAACTCCATTTGAAGCACAGGAGGGGCACCTTGGGCATCAAAGGAAAAGGGGGCCACAAAAATGTGGAAAGTGACTCTTTGCAATGCTTTTTGAAGTCTGCAAATCTGTGATCAAATTCCTTCTCTAGCTTAAAAATAGCATCAACGTATTTCTCACCACTGAATGGTATGCCTGCATCCACAAGTTCCTTGCATGTTGGGAAATGGCAAAGGTTTGTTTGAAAGAGCTGGGATTTCCATAATACAAGTTTTGTGGAGAATGCTCTCACATTGTCATAGGCAGCACTGATAAGCTGCCCCAGGCCTTGTAACATCTTGTTTAATACATTCAGCTTATGTCTGATCTCAACAAGAAAGCTAAGTCCATGAGCCATTTGTAATCATTCAACTCAGAAACAGCATTCCCATCCTTCTCTATAAAG
>PVKC010013634.1:0-22807 GCA_004027635.1 Crocidura indochinensis | reverse complement strand
GGTCACACCCGGCAGTGCTCAGGGGTTACTCCTGGCTCCATGCTCAGAAATTGCTCCTGGCAGGCACGGGGGACCATAAGGGGCACCGGGATTCGAACCGATGACCTTTTGCATGAAAGGCAAACGCCTTACCTCCATGCTATCTCCCGGGCCCCATCAGTGTTTTCTTTTCTCTCACTCTTTAAATACTCTTTTTGATTACTCTGTGATTTGGTATTGTTTCATTAGTCTAATATTTTAGTCATTTTGGGACCTCAAAATCTGTACAGAAGCCTCTCTCCAGAGACATAAAAAGAACTCAGGTTTTATTTTTTCCATTAATCATTTTTCACTTTTCTCTTTTTTCTCTCCATCTTTTTATCCTGTCATTTAACAATTATTTCTCTTGTATCAATCAAGAATGAAGATATAATGATATAAATATTTCTCTAAAAATCTTTGATCATGATATTTAAAATTGATGGGAAATAGTTTATTATTGGAATATTCAGCAATTTTTGTGGCATTCTTCTGTTTTTATGTACAGATAATTCTATTTTTTGTTTTATTATCAACTCTATTACAGACTTTATTCTGGAGAACAAATTTTGTGTAATTAAATTCTAAAACAACAATAAAAAATAAACAGAAAATTTAAATACATATATAACATACTGACTTTTCCTATAATCATAATATAAGTCATAATGAATCAGTGTGAGGTTATGTCTATAATATCATATTATGCACATGAAAACTATTTTTTGTTGCTTGTTTTGAACCACATTTAGTAGTGTTCAGGACCTACATTTGGTTCCATGCTCAGGGCATCAATGTGATGCTATGATCAACCCAGAGTTGGTCCTATGCTAAAGGTTAGTCAAAGCACTCCTGGGGATTTATAGGGTGTGGGATAGAGATGTGGTGTCAGCCACTCTCTCTCTCTCTCTGCTTCTACTCTGTTTTATTTATAGTAGATCATGAGACAATTATTACAGGTACTTTCTTTGTATTATTAGTATTGCTGATCACAAATATATTAATAATTGCTAGAGCTAGAGAAAGTTATTCAAATAGCATATTTCTTTGTTTTTGTTATTTTTGTTGTTGTTTGGGGGACACATTCTGACTATGTGCTCAGAAATCACTCCTGGCTTGGGGGACCCAAGGGATTGAACCAAGGTCCATCCTGGGTTAGCCGCATGCAAGGCAAATGCCCTACTGCTGCGCTATCACTCCAGCCCCTCAAATGGCATATTTCTTTTTTTTTTTACTTTAATTATGAGAACAAAGATGCAATGAAAGAGGATAGGGTAAGGTTACAGTGGAAGAACAATCACCCAGAAACAGAATTCTCAGTAGTTCCATCAATGATATCCCAGCCTTGAATTTTCAGCCAAAGAACATTAAGAAAAACAAAACAGAACCCATGTAAAATACAATTACTTAGTCCCTCAAATCCCCAGATTCTAGTAATACTATTTCTTAGAAGCACACAATATAATCTAAAGACATAAGACTTACGTAATTCCTTAAGCATTGAAGGCAAAGTACATTTTTATAGTTCCATGCACATTCATACTAGTTTAAGTTAACCTCAAAAGTTTCAGTGGGTTGTTTTTCTTAAGGATTGGAGTCAAGGGAACATAGTAAAAAACGGTGTTAAAGTGGCATTTTTTGCATAGGCCCACCAAAATATGAGGGAGATGGAAAGAAAAACCATGGTCTAGATACAAGGAGATCCTACCCCTGAAGTTTCCTGGCATAAGACCAACTCTAGGCTCCAGGCAAACTAGTTTGTCCAATCCAAGTCATCGTCTGTAGTGGCAATACACCTCCATTCCTCACATAGTCTCTGTTGTTGGTATCATGCTTCTGTGTTCAAGATCCTGGAATATTCATATTTCATATTGCAGTCAGGATGGTGCAGAGCAACCTCTCGTTTCACCTCACACTTGAGGGACTATAGAGAGAACCATGTCCTGTGGAGCAGGTCATTGTTGTTGTCAAGTCTTCTCAGTGTTAACGGAAGTCTCTTTTCAGGAGGTCGATGGCAGAGCCTTGGTAGTGTCTTCCCTGGTAGAGGATTGCTTCCAGATGTTCCTATAAAATACCTTGGATATTTCGTAGATAGCTTTCCTGGTTCTGGCATGAATGGAGGATGCCCATTTTTCTGAGGCCTGTGCCAGGTCATTATATCGATGTTCAGGGTGTAAGGTCCCATTGTACTGAGATTTGTGTGTTCCTACCTGTATTAGATAGAAACTTATCTGTATGTATAGTATTTTCCCATTTTAATGTGTCTATGCAAACAAGAATCAGTGCCACATAGCGTTATTGGTGCATCTGGAGGCCATAGGAACAAGACCAACAATCTCCATGACATAGTTCAATCATAAGCATTAAACTGAGGGACACTTCTACCAACACTCCTTGTTGAACAGCTAACAAAGAAAAGACAAGATGAAAAGTGGATAGAAAAGACATGGTAGAAGAATATATATATAGAGATTATGGCAGTTAAAGAAAATAAAATATTCAAAAGATATATGAGTTCATTTTATGTCCTTTGAAATAGTTTTGGGATTGTTAGATTCACTGTACGGCTTTGGTCTGTGATTAGAGCTGTGTGGTACTGAAGTTAAGAAGGGTAAATCTAGGGTACTGATGTTTTGGAGGAGTATATGTTTGGGTCATGTAGACTGGTATGAAGTTGCCAGTGACTGCCTGATTATAACTGAGCAGCTATCTGCAACAACCTGTTAAGCTCCTAAAAGTGTAAAAAGGCCTCTGGCACATACGGAGGTCTGCCAAGACCCGTGTTGGCCCAGACTCCCACTCCCAGGAAGGATGGAGCAGGCTTGGAAGTGGGGAAAACCCAGAGTACCCCATAAGCTCCTCCCAGGAACCCACCTGGGGCTCCGGAGGAAAGAGGAAGGGGGGGCAGAGTGACCCAAGTTCTGACCCCCAACCGTAGGCCGGTCTAAGAGGCACATATAGAGGTCTGCCAGCAACCAAGGCCCGTGCTGGCTGAAAATCCCGCTCCAGGAGGGCAGGAAGGCCCTCCCAGGCCCAAGGACAGGAGATCAGACCCCACCCCCTAAGCCAGTTTCTGGAGCCGGCTTGGAAGTGGGAAAAACCCAGGGTGCCCCATAAGCTCCTCCCAGGAACCCACCTGGGGCTCTGGAGGAAAGAGGAAGGGGGGGCAGAGTGACGCAGGTTCTGCACCCTGACCCTAGGCCGGGCTAAGAGGCCACTGGTTTTCGGGCCACACCCATTTGATGTCCAGGGGTTACTCCTGGCTAAGCGCTCAGAAATTGCCCCTGGCTTGGAGGGACCATATGGGACCCCGGGGGATCAAAGTGCGGTTCTTCCTTGGCTAGCACTTGCAAGGCAGACATCTTACCTCTAGTGCCACCTCACCGGCCCCAAATGGCGTATTTCTTATGACTATTCCTGTTTCTGTTATAACCACATTTTGGTGATAATCTATTATTTGCTATTAAAAACCACACATTTTTACACACAAGATGCTTTGGGCAGTTTGATTTTGTGTGAGTTCTCTCCTTTGTGCTTTATGAAAGGAGTATTTACATGAGCAGTTTTTTGGAACCTAAAGTATCTTCATACCATTGGTATCATCCATCCTAGAATGGCAAGATTACTTTCTCCACGTCCTGGTTTCCATACTGGATGTGTGATCACCTCTTAGAGACTATGATGGAATGTTTTATACACCACAACACAGGGCAAAATACTTGATTCTCAAATAACTTTTTCTAGAGTCCCACACTCAGATATGCCCCTTTCACTTACTTTGCTCTATTTGATTATTGCAGAATCCAAAAGATTATTTAACAAATAAGGATATCCTAGAATTCAAGTGAAAAAAGTCATTTTTTCAGTCAAGATAATTTTTTTATAATTCTTTAGGGTTTTAAACATACTTAATTACTTATAAATATTTAAAATTAGTTTTTCTTAGGACTATGCATGTTGTGGCATAGGTTTTTCTTTAAAAATTTACTTCAAACACTTTTAAATATATATCCCCTCCCTTGACTGTAAATTCCTAAGGAAAGAAATAATGAATTTTATGTTGGTTTTCTAAAGTTCTACTCCAGTAACTCACATAAGTAAATATATCAATAAATATTCTTAAAATCAATGATTTAAAATTTTATTATATAAAAAAGGTTGTCTGTATGCTTCTATGTTCTACATCAAATTAAATTTGATAAGGAAAGATAGCAGCTTATTTTGACTTTGAAATAGTTAAATTTGCTTTATTTTGAAACATTTTACAAAAGCATACCATAGTGCCAGAGATCAAGGACAAAAGGTTAGTGCCAGTAAGAACATGGTATATTTCATTGTCTCTGACATTTCTTCCGTTACTATTCTAGTATACATAATAAAAAATCTATCCATCCTTCTAATTTACTGATCCATCCATGTGTTCTGCTGTTTATCATCCTGTAAACTTCCAGTTTACATTATGTGCTGATGGCAGAATGGTGTGAAGATACCTGTGACTCTATTCTCGTATGGAGGAAATTATATGAATCCTATAGTGTAAATTCCATGGTAGAAAAATATCAAGATTTAAAATTTCTTCTAATAGAGGTAGAAGAGTCAGGCTTAAAAACCAGCAGGGGAAGGAAATAAATCCCTTACTGATGCTAAATATTCTGTAGCCAATGAGTGTTCTTCCAAGAAATAAGGGGAAGCAAGAAATTGGCAGAAAGTGTGACCTCGAACCAGCAAATCTGTAAGCACAGGGAACATATGGTTTAGAAGAGCATGCATTGTTTCTAGGCTTGCATTCTGAAGTAGGAGTAAAGAATAATGATGCTGTAATCTGAGTAAGAATTAGAACTCAAAACACCCAATACTTATAATACCTTCAACTTGAAAGCTTCAGGGAGATTGAAGCTCTTCTTATGACTTAATTATAGAAAATGGGTGACTAAGTGCAAACACTTGGGCTGGAAGCAGGGGCAGAAGCAGGTAATGCAGTGATCAATGCTAAAAGGCATAGGAAAGTGACCTCAGAAGGTGGCTCTGGGACTGGTGTATAATGCCGTATTTCAAACACTCTCTTTTGTGTGCTGCAGAAACACTGAAGTCCCCAAATGATATTTATCCACAAAAACTTAGCCAAAAATATCTGTATTCATGCCGGGCCACTATTTGATGTAAAAGTGAGATTTTAAAGTGCTTTTTTATTTAATAAATCCCATTATAATTTTCCATAAATGGCAATGCCTATATTTAGAAATCAGTATCTGCTTAGTACAATATTATGTTCATGACTAAAATATTCTAGTGGATTTTCCACCTTTATTATTTTTTAATTTTTTATTGTTTTATTTTAGTATCATGGCCACAAATTTGTTCATTGTTGGGTTTAAGTCATACAATATACACCATCCTTCACCAGTGCACCCTTCCTGTCATCATCACCAATGTTTTGCATTTCACTCCCATCCCCTGCCTTGCTCTAGGGCAGGCTAATTACTCTCCCACTCTCTCCCCCCATCTCCTTTTCTGTCTCTCCCCATTCCTTTTTTTATTTTATCTCTTTCCTTATTATTGAAGTATTCAGAAATTTTTGTGGCATTCTTTTATGTATTTGTATTTATTTTATTATCAACTCTATTACAGACTTTATTTTTGGAGAATAAACTGTGAAACTAAATTCTAAAAAAATAATAGAAAGCAAACATAAAATTAATATCTATCAAATATAAAAACATTGACTTCTCCTAAATCATGTCATAATGTATCATAACATACATGCCATAATGTAACATGAAAAGTATGTTTTGGGCCATAGGATAGTGTTCATGATCTTCGTCTAGCTCCGTGCTTTGGACACCTGTGTGAGGCTGTGATCAAAACAGAATTATACCTATGCTGAAGGTTAGTCGATGAGATTTTTCAAATACTGGATAGCTATGTTATTCAGAATGCAGGAGCATTCTGGAATAAACTGCTGGTAGAAGGTAGCATTCTGAAATAGAGGTGATGGATTCCACATGATGAAGCCCCAGAGAATCTCCTTTTGCAAGAAAGGAATCAGAGGCATCACTTTGGTCAAAAAGCTAAACATCTAGAGGTGATAAAGACTTTGGCACACACTATATTGCTTTTGTGTTCTTTCTTGCTTTTAAAGATATTTGTGGGTAGGTGAGAAACAGCAATGTAAAGGATCTGATTTTCAGAATCTCAGGCAGTGTCATGCTGGTGACGGAACACTGAGCTCTTCTGGGCAAAACATGTGCTGGAATCCTTTAAACCAGCTGCTTCCTGTTTTCTTAGGAACAAGCATGCAGAGTCTTCCTAGAAAATTACTTCAAGTGCCCCCAGGAAAATGTCAACCCATTGTCCAGACCTTGGGCAGTACCTTACTACAAATCCTTTAGAATAGATATTCATGTCTTTGTATCAAAAACTATATTTTCAGGGGACTCCCTGGTGGTACCCCAAGCACCTGTAGCCCTAAAACTTCTGCTTCAAAGACTGAAAATTCTGTGTAAATGCTTCCCAACTCTGGTAAGGACATAAATTTCTATTATCTCCTCTAGATATCACTCTATGATAGGTGAATGTCTATTATGAGGTGAGACTAGTATTTTGTCATCAGTGCTTTTATACAGTAAAATCTGCTAACATACGCCATTCAATGGGATGTTGTGTCTGGCCACATCCCCAAAGACTGTCTTCATTGTCACTAACCCACAAATACTCCCCAGTACAGTGGGACATTGTGTAGAAGACTATGATCAGAATCTGGGGGAGGTGGCTATTCCCAAATATGAAGGAAAGTGCAGCAAGGGTCTGAGAAGGATATACACTGAAGTTCCATGCAGGGCATCCTTACCACTCTAATGCTCCTCAAATCCCATTTTGCACTTTTTCAGGAGGCATTGCTTCCCTTCATTCACCTTTGTGACCCCAAGGGTAGATCGCAATCCAGTCAGTGTTTCTACCCAACACCTCTATTCAGTGTCTCATCATGGAGCTAGGAATTGTTCTGAGAAGGGTATAACTTCTCCTGTGTCCTATCCAGAGAAAACCAATGAAAGAGTATCTCAATGCCACCCAAAAACATAGAGACATCTCCATATCCACCTCTGATTCTTGACTTCCCATTAATGTCTGTTTCAGTTTCTGTGGGCATCTGTTTCTTTGGCATTCTGTCCAAAGGCTTTAAACTTTAGTGGGGCAAGGGACTTTACCACTTCCTAAAACTAAAATCACCTAAACCTTGTTCAAGGTGAAAAGCATCAAGTTTTTGCTCACCAGAGAGCTCCAGGAGGCAGCAGGTGTCACCATCTTTCCCTAACCCTCACCACCACTCCCAGTGTCAGGAAAACCAGCACACTCAACAAGTACATTTATTCATTCATAGGTTTATTTCTCTGGTGAGGTTATAGAATAGCAGAAAATCCTTTTTAAAACTTTTCAAAGACTATTGCTGTGAGGATGCTGTGCTCAGGTGAAGCTAGATTGAGTTCTCTCTGGTTGCTTTCTTGCTTGAGGGCCAACCAACATCAGAACCTCCTGCTCCTCCTTGGTTTAAGTTTGGTTCAGCCTCCACTACAGTGGAAATAATATCTTGTGGTTGATGTGAAATGGCACAGGATCCAGTGCCAGAGCTCCTGAGCCCCATTGTCCCCGATACCAGGTTAGTTATCTTCAGGAAAGGCCTGGCTCCCCTCACTCTGGAATGCAGATTGGGATGGGATGGGTATCTCCAGTGGATTTTGGAGCTGGGATGGGGAAGGTGGTGTGGGAGGCTGGGACCTGAGCAGGGAGAGGGATTTGGAGTGGGGCTGGCACAGGGGCCTGGGAGACAGACTGGGCTCTAAAGGTAGAGGTAGGGAATCGGGAAGAGTGATAGGAAATTGGCTCAAGTTCCCTGTAAATTCCTCGATATCATCCCAATAATGTACTTGAGAGGGTGAGTCCTCACTCTTCAAAGAGGGGTGAACCCAATGGATCTGGCTCAGGCACCCAGAGCCATCTTCTTCCCTGGCAGCCTGCTTGGTCCCATGAAGACTCTGCATGGCTTGAGCAACCAGGAGGCCAAGTCCAGTGTAGTTTGTGACCTCCAGCAACTTGTTGATCAGTTCTAGGGCCATAGGTGTTCTGAAAGGTGACATGACCAGAGACTGGATGAGGTCGATGACCTGGGTCCGGCACCATTCTCCTGCGAGGCCTGGGCAGTGCTGCACAATGCTGGCCAGCTGTGAGAGCCACTGGACCTGGCCACTGGAGCCCTCTGGGACCAAGCTGAGTCTTGAACTCTGATGGGGCAAGCCCGAGATACCCCGTGAGGTTTCAATACAAATCTCCCTGGGTGGAAGAGGTAGTTTGGGGTTCTGAGGAAGGGTGGAGGAGGGCGGAGGGGAGGACTGGCAGGAAAGTGGCTCTGGTGTTCCTGAGCACACAACAGGGAAGACCGGTGGCAAGGGGAGGCGGGAGACGGAGGGCTGGTCGGGCTGTAGCAGAGGCAGTGGGGGTCCTTCCTCTGTGGGGAGGGCCAAGACAGCAGGTGACCCTGGACGACTTGATGGTGTTGTCCTCCACGGGGGAGCGCCCAGGACCTGAGAGAGGAGAGTGGCAGTCCGGGTTTGGGGGCGACCCCTAGGGTGCCTTGGAGTGGCTCGGGACAGGCACACTGAGACCACACAGAAAGGTTCCTGATCTTGTGCACAGGGAAGGGACTCTCTGCAGAGGAAACAGAGTACAAGAAGGATGTAGCAGGAGAGAGAGAAAGTACCCCGAGGCTTGGCAGGGGTCAAGGGATCAGGATTCCACAGCCCTCCCCACCTCAGCCTCAGGTCCAGGATGTCTCATTGCTCATGTCCCCAACTGCCCCATGACATCACAGTACTTGCCAACTGCCCCAGGACCACCACACTAGCTCCCCATGCGTTCCCAGGCCCTATCAGGTCAGGCAGCCTCCTGGCTTGAATCGATAAAGGAAAATAGTCACCTGATGACATATATCCACAAAGGCACCTCTCCTCTGCCAAAGAGCAGGAGCTTGGCTGCGGGAGGAAGGGTGCTCGTCAGGGACGGCAGCAGAGTTGCTGGTCAGGGGTCCAGGTGACTCCGGCTAGTTCTGTCTCTGAGCCCCCAGATCTACCCAACCTACAAAATCACTATCAGAAGTTTCTGCTTCTTGGCGATGGCCCTTCAGGCCATCTGGGGGTCTCAGAATTGCCCACAAGCCCTGAGGACCCATCATCCAATCACTAAGGGAATGTGAACAAGTCTGGAGCCACAAGTGACCTGTTTCCCTCCCCCAGTCCCACCTGGGGGAGCAAACACTATCCTTCAGGAAAGCACAAGAATGCGTCAGTGGGACACCACAAAATCCTTCAGTTCTATCTGACCTCCCAGTGGCTGCTCCTCCCAGGGCTTTGGGTTCTCTGAAGGATGGTGTCCACTCTGACATTTTCAGAATTAATGGTCTGGGCTTGAGGTCAGGGAGAAGAGGATCCTCCTAGAGAGGTGGGAAAGTTGGCTTCTTACCCCTCAGTATGCGGGCTCTCCTCCTGGTTGCCTCCATTGCTGAGAAGAAAAGAGAGATTGTGAGGTGGAGACTCTGGGCAACTCAGAGAAGCCTCAATTGAAAAGCACAGGAATACGTGATTGAAATCAAAGCTTTCTTCCCAGATTTTTGACAAAGATGCTACAACAGTCATTCTCCTCAGCCAGGCAAACACCCATTGTGGCAGCCTAGCTCTGACAAGGAAATTCCTAGAACAAGGCCTTTGATTCATGGACTACCTCAGCTAGAACCCTAGTCCCTTTTGCTGAGAGGCTCTCAGAAACTTGCCTCCATGTCTTGAGCAGTTGTTCCCTGTGTGCGTGCCCCCTCCCACGTGGGTCTGTGACTTGTGTTCTGCAGAGCTGAGACTCCATTTCTCAAAGCAGCCAGTTCTCGCCCTGTATGTGGGACTTTACCTCAGACTCCACCACAGCACCCAAATAGTCTTTGAAATAGTCTTTCAGGTTCCCCTGAAGCCCTAGTCATGACTCGTATTATCTTTGAGAGGATTGATGTTCCAGCATGGCTTCAGACTCCCTATCTTCAGTGTATTTCTCTATTATCTCCTTCATAGACACTGTCCTGTCATGAAATTCCCAGGAACTCATTCTGCATCCTTACCTTCTACCAGAGATTCAATTTTTCTATGCCATCCAAGAGGAAGTAAAGTAACAGCACATTACAGCATATGAGGAGGCACACAAGTTCAAAGCAGAGATCCTCGCCTTGGGACTCTTCCTATGGGTCATGGGAATAAGGGAGATAGAAATCCACGTGTGAACCTGTCAACTTCACTTGCTGCTTCCCTCACTCAAATGAGACTAGACCCACAGTCCCTGTTTCTATAGACATCAGTGACATCACTGACTACTGAAGTCACAAATGATCACAGGCTGGGGGAGGGATTTCTGGGTTATGGAGGCCACAGGGTATATAAATTCATGATGTTAACCTTGGTTTCCACTATTATTTCAGTTATGTTTACTCATTTTTTTGTTTGCTTCTTGGGTTTTCTTGGGGGGGGTGGGGGAGACCACACCCATCAGTGTGTTCTGGGGTTACTCTTGGCTCTGAGCTTAGAAATCGCTTTCTGGCAGGCTCAGGTGGACCATAAGGGATTCTAGTTATAGAACCTGGCCTGTTTCTGGTCGGCAGCATGCAAGACAAATGACTTTCTGCTGTGCTACCACTCCAGCCTCACTTTTACTCATTTTATGTAGAGATCTTTTTTCAGTCTGCTTGAAATCATTTATTCTATTTTTGGTTTTGAGGGTTTTTTTTGTCACTAAAATGTTATTACTTTATTTCAATACTGTGGTTACAAGGTAGTTCAGGATAAAGTTGTTTTTGTAAATTTACAAAGAACATTCTTCACCAGTGCACATTTCCCACCACCAATGTCACTGGTTTCCCTCCTGTCTTCCCTGTACCCTTCGCCCATGCCTGCCTTTCTGTCAGATATTACTCTTCTATTTCTTTCTTCTTTCATATTTGATACCATGGTTTGCAATACTGGAGTGGTATCATCTTACCTCCTTTCAGCTTCTGATTCTTACCCAGAATGATCATTTTCAACTATCACTGTCATATTGGTCCCTTCTCTGCCTTAATTAACTCTTGGCTACTTAGTGCAAGCTTTTTACTATAGTCTTTCTGGCCCTCATCTCTATTGTCTTTCTGTTTTGTTTTGGTTTTGGTTTTGGTGTTTGGTTTTTGGGTCACACCCGGCAGTGCTCAGGGGTTACTCCTGGCTCCATGCTCAGAAATTGCTCCTGGCAGGCACAGGGGACCATATGGGGCACCGGGATTCGAACCGATGACCTTTTGCATGAAAGGCATATGCCTTACCTCCATGCTATCTCCCGGGCCCCACTATTGTCTTTCTATATATGATTACCAAACTATCTTTGTTATATCCCATGAATGAGTATTATTATTCTATGTCTATCCCCTTTCCCTTGACTCATTGTGTTCAGCATAATATTATTCATATCCATTCATGCATAAGAAAAATTAATGATTTCAACTTTCTAACAACTGTCTCCTATGTCATTATGTACATGTACCACACTTTCTTTATATACTCATCTCTGCTCAGGCACTGGGGTTGTCTCCAGACTCTAACTATTGTTAATAGTTTTGCAATGAACAGCAGTGGGTTTTTCTGCATTGTGCTTTTAAACTTCCTAAAGTATATTCCAAGGGATGATGTTACCGGATCATATGAAAGCTCAATTTCTAGTTTTGAGAAGAACATCCATATTGTTTGTACAAAATTCTGGAGTGGTTGACATTCCAAACAGCAGTGAATGAGAGTCTCTACCTCCCTGCATCCATGCCACCTCAGATTGTTCTTGTTCTTTCTGATGTATGTTAGTTTCTCGGATATAAGATATCTCATTGTTGTTTTGATTTTCTTCTTCCGATGAGTAATGATATGGAGCATTTTTCATGTGGCTTTTGGCCATTTGAATTTCTTCTTTGAGGAAATGTCTGTTCATCTCTTCTTCCCATTTTTTGATGGGGTTAGATGTTTTTCTCTTGTTAATCTCTAAGAGGGGGTAATATATTTTTGATATTGATGACCCTTATAAGATGGGTTCTGGGTAAATCATTTCTCCGATTCTGTGACTAGTCTTTGTATCCTAGTCAACATTCCCTTTGAGGTGCAGAAGCTTCTTCATAATGATATCCCATGTGTTTATCATTGCTTCCATTTGGTTGGCCAGTGATGTTTCATCTTATTTTCATTACAATTATTTTATGACTGAAGGTTAACCATAGATAATTTTCTAATTATAATAATTATTCTAATTATTATGGTGCTTAACTATTATTTTGTTCATCTTCTTTGTTTACTCATTGCTGTGTATATGTGCTGGGACCAGGAGTGTTTACCAGCATACTCCTTGTTCTGTGTTCTGGGATCACTCCATGCAGTGTTTGGAGAATAATATTGAATGCCAAGGATTGAACTGATGATGAGACCATGTGGGTCTATCTATGCCTTTAGTATTGCATCCAAATTCCTTATATTTTGATGGAAAATAATGTCATAGAATTAATACAAATACATGTTTAAAGTTTGAGTATTCTATTTTTAAAATGAAAATTTAAGATGCTTAAGTAGGAAAAATGAGGATTGAGCAGATTTTCTGTGGATAACCATTTTGCTATGTTCATCTTTATCAATCTTTCCAGAATTAGAGAAACTTTGTATGTCTTTTGTTCTCTCCTCTTACCAAGTACATTATTGAGCTTACTTTTAGGAGAGATGAGAATGACCAGTAAAAATATGTCTTGCTGCCATTACTGTGGTTGGGAAAGGCTGCACACAGAGGCGAATCACACCTTCTGACAGAGGGAGAGGGAAAATCTGACCCAGACCCAGATCAGTTGCGCTCTGCCTTTACCGGGGCTGGGAAAAGCTGCATGCAGATGTAAACCACACCTTCTGACAGATAAAGGGAGAGAGAAAATCTGGGGAAAATTTGCAGTGGTTAGGCAAGGCCAAGGGGACCTACAACTTCTGACAGGTAAAGTAAAGGAGGAGTTTTGAGGGCAGGGCCAAATCTAAGCGACTGCAACTATCATATCTGCCTAGGGCCACACTCCAAAGAAGGGACCCAGTCCCATACCACAGGTGATAAGGAGGGCTGAAACGTGAAGACAGAATACTCCAAGTCAAATCACCAAATGCAAAGAAATATGAGTAATCTATTAAGAAGCAGCTCCATCACTATTGAAGAAATTAAAATGGCAATCAAAAATCTTCCCAAAAACAAAATCCCAGGCTCAGATGGGTTCACTAATGAATTCTTTCAAACTTTTCAAGAAAAACTTCTACCAATTCTTTTAAGGCTCTTTCATAAAATTGAAAAAACAAGAATACTTCCAAATAGTTTCTATGAAACTATCATCACCTTGATACCAAAATCCAACAGATATTCTGCCAAAAAAAAAAAAAAGAATTACAGACTAATATCCCTGAAGAACACAGATGCAAAGATCCTTAACAAAATATTGACAAATAGAATTCAATGCATCATCAAGAAAATCATCTACAACGACTAAGTAGCTTTTATCCCAGGAATGTGTGGATGGTTAACACCCATAAATCAATCAACATAATATACCATATCAACAAGAAGAAAAACAAAAATCATATGATCATATCAATAGAGGCAGAAAAGCATTTGATAAGGTTCAACATCCATTCTTGATAAAAAAAAAAAACCCTCATCAAGATGGGAATAAAACAAACTTTTCTCAATATAGTCAAGGCCATCTACCACAAAAAAAGGAATTGGGGCCCAGGAGATAGCATGGAGGTAAGGCGTTTGCCTTTCATGCAAAAGGTCATCAGTTCGAATCCCGGTGCCCCATATGGTCCCCCGTGCCTGCCAGGAGCAATTTCTGAGCATGGAGCCAGGAGTAACCCCTGAGCGCTGCCGGGTGTGACCCAAAAACAAACAAACAAACAAACAAAAAAAGGAATTGCAAAGATTATTATCAATGAATATAAACTAAAAACCTTTCCCCTAAAATCTTGTACAAGACAAGGCTGCTCTTTCTCACCGCTCCTATTCAACATAGTGTTGGAAGTACTTGCCATAACAATTAGACAAAAAAAAAAAAAAAAAAAAAAAAAAAAAAAAAAAAAAAAAAAAAAAGATATCCAGGGCATCCAGATAGGTATGGAAGCAGTCAAGCTCTCACTGTTTGCAGATGACATAATATATTTAGAAAACCCTAAACACTTTGCCAAGAAGCTTCTTTAAACCAGAGATTCATATAGCAAAGTGGCAGGATACAAAATTAACACGCAAAAGTCAATGGCCTTCTTATATACTCATAATGATAGAGAAAAATAGATATTAAAAAACAACCTCATTCAGTACCCCACAAACTCAGATATCTTTGGGTCAACTTAATTAAAGAGGTGAAAGACCTATTCAAAGGAAACTACAAAAGCCTGCTTCAAGAAATTAGAGATAATGCAAGGAAATGGAGACACATACCCTGCTCATGGAATGAAGCAGAATTAATATCATTAAAATGGCAATACTCCCCAAAGCATTGTACAGATGTAATGCAATCCCTCTAAAGATACCCATGACGTTTTCAAAGAAGTGGATCAAACACTCCTGAAATTCATTTGGAACAATAAACACCCATGAATAGCTAAAGAAATTGTTAGAAAAAAGAATATATGAGGCGCTACTTTCCACAATTTTAAACTGTACTACAAAGCAATAGTTATCAAAACAGCATGGTATTGGAATAAAGACAGATCTTCAGATCAATAGAATAGACTTTAGTATTCAAAGAAAGTTTCCCAGAGATGCAATTAGCTAATCTTTGATAAAGGGGCAAAATATTCAAAATGGAGCAAGGAAAATCTCTTCAACAAGTGGTATTGGCACTACTCATTGCAAGTTTAGCCACTTGCTAAAAAGTGAACTCAGAACCCCCATCTAACACCATTCACAAAGATCAAATCACAAACCAAGTGATTTAAAAACCTTGATATAAGGCCTGAAACCATAAGGTATACAGAACAGCACATAGGTAAAACACTCCATGATATTGAGAATAAAGGCATCTACAAGGAGGAAACAGCACTCTCCAAACAAGAGGAAACAGAGATAAACATATGGGACTATATTAAGCTGAGAAGCTTCTGCACCTCAAAGGAGATAGTGCCTAAGATACTAAAGACACCACAGCATGGGAGAAACTGTTCACCCAATACCCATCAGACAAGGGGCTAATATATAAGATATACAAGGTGCTGACAAAACTTAATAGAAAACATATAACTCATCAAAAATGGGGAGAACAAATGAACAGATATTTCCTCAAAAAAGAAATACAAATGGACAAAAAACACATGAAAATATGTTCCACATCACTAATCATCAGGGAGATGCAAATCAAAACTACAAGGTACCATCTTACACCATAGAGACTGGTACACATCACAAAGAACAAGAACAGTCAGTGCTGGTGGGGATGTGGAGAGGAAGGAACTCTTTTCACTGCTGGTAGGAATGCCATCTAGTTCAGCCTTTATGGAAAGCAATAAGGAGTTTCCTCAGAAAACTGAAAATTGAACTCCTATATGATTCAACTATTCCATTCCTAGGGATATACAATTCAAATTTTTCCTTCCTCACACCTATATTCATTGCAGTGCTATTTACAATATCCAGACTCTGGAAACAATCAAAATGTCCTTCAACAAATAAATGACTAATGAAACTGTGGTACATATACACAATGGAATATTATGCAGCTGTCAGGAAAATGAAGTCATGAAATTTTCCTATACATGATGTATATGAAATCTATTATCCTGAGTGAAATAAGTCAGAGGGAAAGAGATAGACATAGAATAGTCTCAATCACCTATGGGTTTTAAGAAAAATTAAAAAACATTAGTATAATAAGGCCCCGAGACAATAGAGTTAAGTGCTGGAAGGGCCAGAAGGACTGGTTCACAATTTGAAGCTCACCACAGAGTGCTGAATGCTGTTAGGAAAATAACTACACTAACATCTACCATGACAATGTTAAAGAATGAGAGAAGAAGGGGCCGGAGAGATAGCATGGAGGTAGGTCATTTGCCTTGCATGCAGAAGGATGGTGGTTTGAATCCTGGCATCCCATATGGTCTCCCGAGCCTGCCAGATGCTATTTCTGAGTATAGATCCAGGAGTAACCACTTGAGCGCTGCCGCAGGGTGTGACCCCAAAACCAAAAACCAAAAAAAAAAAAAAAGAATGAGAGAAGTAGTATTCCTGTCACGAATACAGGCAGGGGGTGGGCATTGGTGGACATTGAGAATGTTGTGCTGGTGAAGGGGGGTATTCTGTTTATGACTGAAACACAACTACAAAAAAAACCATGCTTGTAATCATGGTTCTTAAATAAAGTTATATATAAATAAATAAAATAATATCCAAAAATATCAAGCACTTAGGAATCAACCTTACAAGATATGTGAACCATGAAAATTTAAATACATTTCAGAAAGAAATCAAAGATGACCTAAGGAAATGGAAGAACATCCTGTGCTAATGTGTAAGTAGAATCAACATTGTCAAAATAACTACCTTACCTAAACTATATTGATTCAATGCAATCCCTATCCAAATTCAGACATCATTTTTTAAGGACTTAAAACAATCCATTATAAAATTCAAATGAACCACAAAAAAACCAGGTTAGCCAAATACAAACTGAAAACCAAGAAGCTGGATGGAATCTCTTCATCCAACCTAAAGCTTTACTATAAAGCCATAGTGATCAAAACAGCATGGTACTGGAACAAAGACAGAGTCTCAGTGGGCTAGAATAGAATATTCAGAGATGAGCCCCCAAATATAAATCAACTTATATTTGACAAATAAAAAGCCAAGAACTTGAAAATGAACAAAGACAGTCTCTTCAACAAATTGTGTTGAAACAACTAGATAATCACCTGTGAAAATTAGACATTGATCCATACCTCACACCTTACACAAAAATCAACTCAAAATGAATTAAAGACGTTGAAATCAGACCCGAATCTATAAAGTTTATTGAGGAAAAATAGGCAGAACACTTCAAGACCTATATATCAAAATGTCTTTGAAAATAGAATGCCAACGGCAATAATTTTAGCATCAAATCTAAATAAATGGGACTATATCAAACTACAAAGTTTCTGCACGGCAAAAGAAACCTTAGTTAAAACTAAAAACAGTTAATGGAATGGGAAAATATTTGCACTCAACAGATAAAGGGCTGATATCTGGGATATACAAAGCACTCAGAAAGGTGAGCTCCAAAAAATCTAATAAAGCCATAGAAAAAATGGGGAGAAGGAATGAATAGACATTTCTCCGAGGAAGACCAAAAGGTGGCCAATAAACATATGAAAACATGGTCACCATCACTCATCATTAGGGAAATCCAAATCAAGACAACAATGAGCGTGAGGATGGAACACATAAAAAATAACGGGACCATCAGTAATGTGATGTCATCAATAAACTGTGTTCTGTTAGCTGTCTAAAAAAAATAATGGGGCCAATCTTCGTTGGCAGGGATGTGGTTAAAAAGGAACTCATTCACTGCTGGTACGAATGCTGCCTGGTCCTGGTCCAACCCCTGTGGAAAACAGTATGGAGAGTGCTCAGTAAACTCAGAATTGAGCTTCCATATGACCCAGCAATTGCTCTCCTGGGTATCGATCCCCAAATCGGAAGGACATGAATAGTATGTGTGCACTCCACTATTTATTGCAGCACTCAGCACAATTGCCAAGATTTGGAAACAACCTCGATGCCCAACAGATGAGTGGATCATGAAGATGTGGTATTTATACACAATGGAATACTATATAACAGTTAGAAACAATACAATCATGGATTTTGCAGCAACATGGATGGATCTAAAAATATTATGTTAAATGAAGTAAGCCAGAAGGATAAATGCAGAATGATAGCACTTACCTGAGGTATTTAGAATATACATCTTATTACATATAATACTCCAAGAACAAATACAATAGTTTAATAGGGTAGAAACTCCAAACACCATAGTTGTCAGCATTTAGTGGGGAAAAGTGTTCAAATCAAGTGGAAGTGGAGCAACACAAACCCTCGACTATCCATTATACCACAAAGAAACCAGCAATAACAGAAACAACAGTTTAGAGTGAACAGTTATGTAATCAGCCTTTAACTACAAAGGCCTATAATAAAGTCTTTGGGTATTTATCTACAGATACAGGTGAAGAAGATGATTGGAAGCCAGAAACTCCAACTGCAGTGATTCCTAACAATATGTTTTAATGCCTTAATCTTGCTAGATATAAAATAACCTTTCATCTTCTCTGTCCACAGTGGTTCTTGGATACAAAGGGTGGATACACTAATTTTACACCTCGGTGCTCAGTCATACTAGATACCATACACAGTTTGCATTATGATAATGTCTTGATAAATTACTCTAATATACCCTTTTTCCTTTGGTTTATGTCCTCTATTAGGACCTGAAGTATATGATCATTCAGACCATTGAAACAGTCAACTGTGAACCACAGACTTATGTTACAGGACCTACTCATCTAACATAATATCTTTTGGCAAATTAATATTTCCTTTCTATCTCTCCCTCTTTTCCCTACTTCTTTCCTTTTCCACTTTCTGCTTCTTCCTCTTCATCATCATCAATTTAATCTATATCAAATAAATCCCACTGTTAGTTTCTCTTTAGGAAAGGAACTTCCATACATAAGAATACATAAGATACAGTGGACAATACTACATTGGGTAGCCACCTACATTGGTAGACCTCACTACCACATTGCTTAGTACTTGAGATGCGATGTGTATCCTAAAATGTTCCAGCCATTATCTAACCCTGAAACCTTCATTTAGCAAGGTCCAACTCCATCACTGAAGTGCCTAGAAATTGGGAACACTGACGCATCAGCCAAATATCTTTTATTTTACTTACTTAATATTTTTAAATATATTTTTACTGCATTTACTTATTTTTCTTTTCTCCTCTCTCTTATCTTTGGTTTTCCCTTCCTCTCTTTCCTACGATATACCTAAGCTAATTATTTATCTTAATTCAACCATTCCTTAAGAGCTCAGACCCATTCTATTAGGGTCAAACCTCTAATAGAAACTTAAGAATAGATCACTAATGTATGTCTTTATGTGAACATGAGTACAGAGGCCTCCTCTCTGAGTGCCAAGCCTAAATGATAAACAATCCATTCCTAAAATGTATATAGCCCCTCCTATATACTATTCCTCTTCCCCCAACAGAAATCCTACTATCCCTTCACCCCCCATCCTGATCTGATACCCCTCCCTATTTAATGCTCTTTACCCTCAGTTCTTAACTTATTAGACATCAAGACTGACCTCCTGCCCCAATAAGCTATCACCCAGCTCCCAAGCAAAAGGACACTTTCTCAGCCCCACATTTCATTCCCTGGCAAGAAACTACAACCAACACTCCTGCTGACTCATGCTCTGTGGCCCTCCTTCTTCCCCCACCCAAGGGTGGACTGTTGTTTGATATCGAATTCATCTCCAGAAGGACCCCCATTGCAAGAACTCTACTCGATTCCTTTCTGCTCCAAATCATTTTTCAAGCTCAATAAGACCAGGCTGCATGATGAAAATGTGTCCTGGATTCCACCCCGGACAAGAATATCTCAAAAGTCAACAGGGAAGCCTATATTTCCTTTATATGTTTAATATCTATATTACTATTTAATACCTATAATATTACCTCATAACCTGTTTACCCCAAATGTAAGATAGTCTCCTACATCACTTTTTGCCTTAATTATTTTTATTCATTTTAATTTATTTTTTCTATTACATATAAATGTGTATTTTTTTTCTTTTCTTTTTATTTTTTAATTTTTTTCTTTTTATTTTTTTTCTTTTCTTCTCTTCCTTAAACTCACCTGTTTTGTATCTGCTCGGTACAAAAAAATCTACAAGAAAAAGTCCTGCCTGGGATGAAAGCTAAGGTCAAAACCAGGACACAGAAATGATAAAGCCTGACATTCTCACCCAAATGCTTCAGCAATATAACATAGCACCATTTCTTTTTTGCAAAGACATACAAAAAAGGGGGAATTTTATGTATAGCAACAAACTCTTATCTACTAGGAATATGATCTCATATGTTTTGCAATACAGGGGCACCTCCCACCCTAAACATATGTCGTGTGAACCCAACTTAGACTCCATGTGATTAGACAGCAACTGTCCGATCCTGAACCCAAGATCTCAGAATAGAACTGACAGTTTACCACAACAGCTCCAGGAACAAAACTCCCTCTGGGACACTCTTAATACATCTCTGACGCCAACATGCACCAGTTTTGATATAACATCCTAATAATAAGGAAATGGCAACAACTTGATCTAAGAGCAGGTTGTCTTATCTCATCACTTAACGATAAGATGAAGTCAGAATCCTTTGATCTGTACAGAAATCAAGACTGCCAACTACAAAAGACTGACTGTGACAACCATGACTGGGCAGAACTTATCCTGGGACCAATAAGAAAGACCCTAGTCTAGGCTTTGGCCTACAATCTGTATAACAACTGAGATCTCTAATTCCAAAAGTCTGACTGAGATAACTGCAACTGAGCAGAACTTACGGAAACATAATGAAAGACTGTCCTAGGCTTCATCCTAGGATTGGTGCAAAAACCAAGACTGCCAACTACAGAAGACTAATTAAAACAACAGTGACGGAACCGAACTTCTAGAAACGTAAAGAAAGACTATCCTAGGCTTCATCTTATGGTCTGTAAAAATACCAAGATCTCTAGTTACAGAGGCCTGATTTCTCATCTACGACTGAGCAGAAAGTTTCCTGGCACCATAAAAAAAGACCTAAGGGAGTGAAAGAGAGCATGTACGGAGTCTGCAGCTATTCCTTTGGCAGTATGCTTCAAGGGTGGAGAAACCCTTATTCCTTTGGCCAAGGGAATTCCCTTTCTAATCTCCCCAATATTTACTGTTGCCTATGCAAAAAAAAAAAAAGTACATTTTTTTTCTCCCTTTTGATCTCGTGTTCGTGGTTGTTATTTTGTTTTTATCTGTATTGCTGTGGTACTTTTCGGGTTTTTTGTTTGATTTTATTTTTTGTCATTGTAGGGTTTTTTTGTTTATTTTGTTTTTGTATTTTTGTCTTTTTGTTATGTTTTTCTTCCTTTTTCCCTTTCTTCTCTTAAATTATTATTTATGACCTCAAATGGACTCCTCCCGATTTTTTGTTTGTTTGTTTTTTGCTTTTTTTTGGCTTTTTGTTTTCGGGTTTTGGTTTTTTTTTTTTTTTTCACTTCAAAGAGAACCACATAACTTGAATCATCTTGTTCTGCCTCATAAATTGAGGGGGAAAATGAAATGGATGGCACCAAGACCAAAACCATATGAACATTGAGCAGAAATTTAGAAATGATCAGACTTGAACACCAAATGCAAACCCAACAACAACAGAATCGATACCCAATCTGCAACAAGCTAGACACAGAGGAGACCACTTATACTAGCAGCCTGGGAGTGAGGGGGTAAAGTAGGGGGATATGGGATGCATGCTGGGAACAGAATTGGAGGGAGGACAACACTGGTGGTGGGAATGCCCCTGATTCAATGTCACTATGAACCCAAAATATTACTGTGAAAGATTTGTAATTCATTATGATCATAATAAAAATTATTTAAAAAATTGTCTTAGACAGTGATTTGACAGGTTCTCTAGATTAAAGAGTCTAACAATACGTATGATTTATCTTTACCTCACACATTGGTATCCACTTTATCATTTTTTGATCTTGCTTCTCTTTAGTTGACTTTGACAGGGATCCCTTCTTGTGCTGCGAAGAGCTTTCAATTACCCTAGGAGTTTATGTGCAACAGAATAAAGGTTGTATCAGGTTAAAAGGTTGTGCTAATTTTTTCCAGTTAAGTTGTTAATGGAGATAGCTATGCATATTTTAAATGTAGAACATGATGATTCTATTACAATTGCATCTGGAAACTATACTGGATCAAGCTAAAATAGTCATACCTCACAGGCTTGCTACTTGTGTGTATTTGTGTTTGATGAAAACCAAGTAGTCTTTACAAAGTTTAAGTAGAATATAGCATTATTAATGATATGCACCATGTTGTAGTTCTGATTTCTAGAGTTTAGCTATTTTAGCTAAACTCTTAACTCTCTTAACCTAAATCTCTTAATTTGTCCTATTCTTCAGTTCCTGGCAATAATTGATGATACCTTCAGCTTTTCTTTCTTTTTTATTATTTATCTAATTATTCAAAGAACTGAACATGCTAATGTTTTTACAACACTTGTCAGAATTTTTATACATGATGAATTATCCTTGTCTTGCAAACACCTGACTTAGTTAACCCTGGCACCTTCTCTAACCTATATAAGACTGACTGCTCAGAAGTGATTCCTGAGTACAGAGAGAAAAGTAATCACTGAACACAGTCATATGTGAGCAAAAAAACAATAATAAAGTAAAATAATGTGTTATTAGAATATGATCAATTCGGGGCTGGAGATATAGCATGGAGGTAAGGCGTTTGCCTTTCATGCAGAAGGTCATCGGTTCGAATCCTGTATATATATATATATATATATATATATATATATGATCAATTCAATTGTTTTTAATTAATTTTAGAATAAATGTTCTTTTTTTTTTTTTTTTTT
>PVKC010013633.1:0-22805 GCA_004027635.1 Crocidura indochinensis | reverse complement strand
GTGTACATTTTATGTCTCTTGAAATAGTTAGGGATTGTAAAATCCAGTGAGATACGTTGGTGTGTGATTAGGAATGTGCAGAACAGAAATTAAAACAGGTAAAAGGTGGGTACTAAAGGTAGGGGGTGATAAGAGTTGGAAAGTGAAAATGAGCTTTACAAGGGTGTGCGAGAGGACAGAATACCGGATGGACATTCTACATGCACAATACATAAATTAAGGATATGATATGTTACTAACATAAATTGTGCGTGCGGGGGCGAGAGCCCCCGCACGGTTTAGGACATGTACACTAAAAAGATATTGCTATAGACTGCCTTAGAAAAAATGAGGAGCTCACAACACCCCAAATTGGAACCATCAGGAGGCCATTGACATCCAATGGGAGGAATTTCTCCCTCCCCACCCCCCGGCATTTGCCTTTCATGCAAAAGGTTATCGGTTCGAATCCCAGTGCCCCATATGGTCCCCTGTGCCTGCCAGGAGCAATTTCTGAGCATGGAGCCAGGAGTAACCCCTGAGCACTGTCGGGTGTGACCCAAAAACCAATAATAATAATAATAATAATAATAATAATAATAATAATAATAATAATAATAATAAATAGCATTATCGATAATTTAAACTAAGATAGGGTTTTAATACATATTTCTTCTCTTCTAATGTCACCAAAATAAGCTTACCACCCTGTTCACCTTGTGTTGTGACCTCTCTCAGGGTTCCCTGGTGCAAGTAAACCCATGCCAGCTGGTTGTCAAATCCAGAATAAGCCCCTCAAACCTATATCTGATGCTGGTCTCTTTACCATCTATGTGCATCAAGAGCTCCAAACCTAGGAGCCAGAGCAATAGCGCAGTGATGAGGTGTTTGCCTTGAAAGTAGCTGACCCAGAACCAACCCTGGTTCAATCCCTGACATCCTATATGGTCCCTTGAGCCTGCCAGGAGCATTTTCTGAACACAGAGCCAGGAGTAACCCCTGAGTGCCGCCAGGTGTGGCCCCATTACACTCAAAAAACAAGCTCCAAATCTCTTCTAATCTCATTGCCCCTACAGTATAATCTCTCTAGATCTGTGCAGGACAATTATGCAGGACAATTTTACCCTTCAAAGCCTACCAATTCTAGGTAGATTATAAGGGACAACCTTAAGAAACATTGGTTTTGATATCTTTTTTTTTTTGGGGGGGTCACACCCGGCAGTGCTCAGGGGTTACTCCTGGCTCCACATTCAGAAATTGCTCCTGGCAGGCACGGGGGACCATATGGGGCACCGGGATTCGAACCGATGACCTTTTGCATGAAAGGCAAAGGCCTTACCACCATGCTATCTCCCGGGCCCTGGTTTTGATATCTTAAATATAATAATCCTTCATGAAAAGGGAACTATTAGATATTCACCCTCATAATAACTAAAATAGATCTTAAGGGCACATAAATGGTTAGATTTACAGATTATAAAAACTAACAGCTAGCTAGAAAAAATAACAACATATATAAAACCTCATTCTCATCCACTGCTGTGGAATGTTATCTGATTTAATCCATGTGAAAAATAGTATGGAGAGACATCAGTAAACTTAGGATTTATTTATACATCTAGAATTCGATTTTGGAACATTCCCCCGAGGACTTAAAATATTCATTCAAAAGAATGCATTTACACCAGTATTTATTGATGCATTAGTATTATATAAAAATATGAAATACGCCTGGGTGTCTAATGACAAAAAATGAATGATGAAGAGGTGATGTTCATAAATACATATTGGAATACTATACAGCTGCAAAGAATGGTGAAATTATACAGTTTGCTGCAATTTTGTTGGAATTGGAAGATAAAATATAGAGTAAAGTGACCTAGAAAAAGAAAAATAAACAGGATGATATCAATCACTTTTTTGTGGTATATAGAATAACTGAATCAGGAAAGGTATTGCAATAAAGGGGAAGATTCCTAGATCACATTTGCTCTATACTGTAGTAAGCAGAAGAAAAAAGAAGGGAAGAAATCAAGGGGGAAGGAAGAAGATGAGAAATGAACATAAAGGGTGAACAGTGATTTGGGGTAATTCTATAATTCTGTTTTAGTTGTTACAGAAAACATACACATTCTAACTCTTTAGAGATGTTATTCCTAAATATAGCCCAAAACTAATCATTCTCTCTTTATAAAAATATATTTATTTAAGCACCATGATTACAAACATGCTTGTAGTTGGGTTTCAGTCATAAAAAGAACACACCCTTCACCAAAACTAATCATTCTTAAATGTCATTGAAAATACATTTCAATTATATTTATTTGTTATATAAAAATACTTTACTTAAACACCGTGGCTTTGAAGGTTGTTCATAATAGATACAACTGTTTTTCACAGTTACAAAATTTTTCATGAGTTTTGGTCATATAGTGTTCAATACCCTTGAATAGTGCAAATTTCTCACCACTAATGTCCCCAGTTCGCTTCCTTTCCAACTGCCCGACCTCTCCCCAGCCTCATTCTGTGGCAGACATTTTTCTTCTCTCTCTCTCTCTCTTTCTCTCTCTCTCCTTTTTAGACACTGTTTTGCTATAATTTAGTATAGGGATATCATGAATATCACTATATAATCTTTCAGCACCCAGAGTTATCATTTCTAAATATTATTATCATAGTGATCCCTTCCTGCCCTAACTGCTATTTGTAGAAAGCTTCCTGTAATGAACTGTTTTCTTGGCCCTTGTCTCGAAGGTCTCTGGATATTATTACCATACTATCTTTTTATATTATATAAATGAATTCAATCATTTTATATCTATCCATCTCCCCCTGACTAATTTCTCTCAGCATAGTACTATCCATGTGCATTCATGTAAAGGAAATGTCATAACTTTATTTATTCATAACAGTTGCATAGTATTCCATTGTTGTATGTACCATCTGCATTCAGTTAGATTCTGGCTGTTATGACTACTGCCGCAATGAACATAAAAGTGTAGAGGATTTTTCTGCATTGTTTTCGAGCTCCTAGGGTATATACTTGAGACACATGGAAACTCAATTTATTTTTTATTTTTTGAGGGATATCCATATTGCTTTCCAAAAAGATTGGGTCACTCAACATTCCCACCAACAGTCAGAGTCCTTTTGCCCCTATACCCTTCTCAGCACTGGTTGTTAATGTTCCTTGTGATGTGTGCCACTCTCTGTGGTGTGAGTTGATATCTTATTGTTGTTTTGATTTTCATCTCCCTGATGATGAGTGATGTGAAACATTTTTTCATGTGCCTTTTGGCCATCTGTATTTCTCACTTGAGAATATGTCTATTCATCTCTTATTTCCATTTTTGATGAGGTTAGATTATTTTTCTTTTTTAAGTTCTACCAGTGCCTTATACAGCTTTGAGATTAACCACTTATCAGATGGATAGTGGATGAATAGTTTCTCCCAATCCATTGTCAGTCTTTATATCCTAGTCACCATTTCCTCTGAGGTGCTGAAACTTCTTAGCAATTAGGCAAGAAAAAGATATCAAGGACACCCACAATGGAGGAAGTCAAGCTCTCACTATTTGCAGATGGCACACTATGTTAAAAGAATCCTAAAGACTACAACAAAGTCTTTAGAAAAATAGATTTATATATTAAAGTGGCAGGCTCAAATTAATATACAAAATCTATGGCTATTCTGTATGAGATATATTTTAAAAAAACAGTCCTATTCACAATTGTGTCTCAGAAAATCAAGTTCCTTGGAACAATTTACTATTGAGGTAAAAGACCTATATAAAGTGAACTATAAAATACTGCTAGATAGGGTGAATTGGTGGTGAGAATGTTGCACTGATGAAGGGGGTGTTCTTTGTGAACACATAACTACAGTAATGTTTGTAATCACGGTGTTTAAATAAAGATAAAAAATTAAAAATTTCCTGGATCCCAGACATAGAAACGACAAAGTTCTCTACAACACCTCCAGGAACCAAGTCCCCTCCATGGCATTCATAATACTGCTCTGACGCCAACGTACGCCAGCTTTAAATTGATAACCTGACAACGAGGTAATGGGAACAACTAGATATAAGAGCAAGTTATCCTTCCTCACCATCCAATAATAAGACAAAATCAGAAGACATGTCACCCTTTGATCTGGGCAAAAACCAAGACTGCTATATACAGATGACTGGTTGCTATAACCAGGACTAGACAGTACGAATCCCGGGACCAACAACAATAGCAACAGAAAGCGCTTACCTAGCTTTTGGTCTACAATCTGTTCAACAGGCAAGATATTCAATCCCAGAGGTCTGACTGAGACAGCCACAAGTGAACGGGTCTTCCAGAAGCATAAAGAAAGACTCTGTCCCAGGCTCCATTCTAGGAGCAACATAATGACCAAGAACACCAACTACAGAAGATGAATTAAAACGACACAGAAGAAGCAGAACTGCTAGAACCACAAAGAAAGCCTTCATAATAAGTCCCATTCCTTGAGCTGCACAGTCACCAAGATCTCTAGATACTGAGAACTGATTTTACCATCCATGACAAAGCAGAAGTCTTCCATACACCACAAAAGCACCGAGGGGAGAGTAAAGGATCATGCAAGGAATCTATAGTTAATACCATGACAGTATACTTCAGGGATGGAGAAATCCTGTATCTCCTAGGCCAAGGAAATTCCCTCTATAATATTCCCAATAGTTACTGTGCCTATGCAGGGGGAAAAAGAAAAAAAAGCACAAAATAATCATTTTTCCACATATACATTTATTGATTGATTGATTGCTTTTTGATGTCTTTATTTTGGTACAGATATTGAATTGATGTTTCCTTTTCTATATTTATATTATTTTATCTTATCTTTCTCCTTTTTGCACTCCGGCGTGATTTGAATTCAGAACCGAGACTAATGTGTGGTGCTTCTCTTTATTGCTGTAGGGCTCACTGGATATTTAATTTGACATTTATTTTTGTATTGTTATGGTGTTTCAATTACCTTTTTTATGTCCTCTCTCAAACTGAGGCAGATAGCCACTAGAAGGACTCCACTCATTTTCAGCATATTTTTAATTAATTAATTAATTAATTTTAATTTTTTGCTTAATCTTTACCCCATTCTATTGCCTTTCTTTCCCTCAAACAAAACCACATAACTCGATCTATTTAGGTTAGCCTCTCAAATAGAGGGAGAAACAAGGGAGAGCACCAGGACCAAACAGATGTATGATCACTGATAGTAAGCTAGACAAAGAGGGGACCACCTACTCTAGCAACCTGGCAGGTGATTGTGGGGGATATGGGTTGCAGAAAGGGAACGGGGAAGGGGGAAGGACAAATTTGGTGGTGAGTATTCCCCTGATTCAATGTTAATATGTACCTAAAATACTAATGTGAAAGATATGTAAGCCACTATGATCAAAATAAAAAAAATTAAAAATTAAAAATAATAGGGGCCCGGGAGATAGCATGGAGGTAAGGCGTTTGCCTTTCATGCAAAAGGTCATCGGTTCGAATCCCGATGCCCCATATGGTCCCCCGTGCCTGCCAGGAGCAATTTCTGAGCATGGAGCCAGGAGTAACCCCTGAGCACTGCCGGGTGTGACCCAAAAACCACAAAATAAATAAATAAATAAATAAAAATAATAAAAGATGATACAAGAAATGAGAACACATACCCTGATCATGAATTAATGTAAGTACAACATTAAAATGGTAATATGACCCAAACAACTGTACAGATTTAATGCAATCCCTATAAGAATACCCATGCATTCTAAAAAGAAATAGGTCAAGCACTCCTGAAATTAATATAAAGCAATACACCTCCATGAACAGCTATTAGAGAAAAGAAAATGAGAGGCATCACTTTCCCCAACTTCAAAGTGTACTATAAAGCATAAATCAATGTGGTGTTGGAATAAAAACAGACCTAAGATCAATAGAATTGACTTGAATATCCTGAGAATGACCTTCACATATGCGATCAAATAATCTTTGATAAAGGGCAAGAAATACCAAGCAGAACAAGGAAAGCCATTTCAATAAGCAGCATTGGGAAAATGGGTCAAATACATGCAAAAAATTGAACTCAGCCTCTTTTAATGTCATATGCAAAAGTCAAATCAGACTGATAAAAGACTTTGATATCAGACGTGAAAACATAAGATACACAGAGGAAAATGTAGGTAAGACTCTATGACATTGAAGCTAACGGCATCTTTAAGGGTTAAACACCATTGACCAAGTAAGTATAAGCAAAGATAAATCAAATTATATTTAAAAGTAACTCATCAACAAGAATTTTTATAAAAATTCATCTTGTTTATCACAAAATTCCTTCATCATATTTGTTTGATTTGCTTTACTTGCTTCATAAATAATCTTATTTTATCATTGTAGAATGATACATAAAAATAATGCTAGGATAATTGCATGTGTTTTCCACCCCTTCCACATGTATTTTTAATTAATTAATTTAGATACTAGTCACATATTCATCATAATTCCTACTAAAATAAGTTGATTGTGTCTTTTTCCCCTTTAGTGAAGTTCTTGAGCAGGTTTCTCCTTCTTCCCTCATATTCCTCCAAATTTCTTTAAATAGAACTGCTTTGCTTAAATTTAATAAAGGACTTAAATACCCAACCCAAAGCTAATGACAATAGAAGCAAGAGACCCAAACCATATCAAACTCTACACTAAAGGAACCGGTTACACTAGCAGTCCAGGGCTAAGGGTGGAAGTACAGAATGCATGCTGGGAAGACTGGTGGAGAGAGGTCAATACTGGTGGTAAAAATTACCCTAATTCACTGTCACTATGTGCCTTAAATATAGCTGTGAAGCACTTGTAATTCACCTTGGTCTCAGTAAAAATTTTTAAAAAGTTGGGTTGAAATTTCACTTCTTTTAAGATTTTTGGAAACTATTTTCACATATCAAACTTTATTTGTACACTATCAGTTTGTACAGGGTTTCTGGGAAAACTGATAAGCCATTGCAAAACAAATACTGGCTAAGGAATAAGATTTATAAAATGATTAAAAACATCCTCTTTATTTAGCGTACACATTAAGTAATGAATCATTTTAATTCTGAGCTAACTGCATATTTATAGCTTTTACTACATTAAATCAGTCATTTTTGCACTTTATTTTTGAGGATGAGAGGCACTAAAAATAAGTTTTTGCAGATTAACTTCAGTTGTAAAAACTATACATTTATACACTTAACAATTTCATTTTTACTGATCTGCTGATATAGCAATTTAAATAATATAATGACAAATTTTCTTTAAGGAAATTGGAAAATACTAGAAGAAATTAGGAAATTCAGTGTACATGTTTCTGTTTTTGTTCTTCAAATGGGAATTTTTCTTATTTTCTCATTTCTTCAATTCTAATTTTATGAAAACCGTTGAAATGTACAAAGTTCTTCATAGTCAAAAGGAAAATTTTAATCTAGATTAAAAAATAAAAATACAGGGGGCCGGGCGGTGGCGCTGAAGGTAAGGTGCCTCCGCTAACCTAGGACGGACCTTGGTTCGATCCCCCGGTTCCCCATATGGCCCCCCGTGCCTGCCAGGAGCGACTTCTGAGTGAATAGCCAGGAGTAACCCCTGAGCATCACCGGGTGTGGCCCAAACCCCCCCCAAAAATAAATAAATAAAAACAAAATAAAAATAAAAATACATATTGGGGGATCTTATATTTTGAAAATAAAATTTAGAAACTGTTCCAGGAATTACACTTGATTACAAATCAGAAAAAAGTTTTCTCTTTTTTATTTGATATATTAAAGCATCATGATTACAAATATGCTTCTAGTTGGATTTTAGTTACAAAAAAAGAACACCTCACATCACCAGTGCAACATTCCCAACATCAATGCCCCCCCCCATCTGTTTCTTCTTCTACATTCATAGTATTATATATCCAATTTACCTTGGTTTGGAAACTATAATATCTATTTACATGAAGGAATTTTTTAATAAACATATAATTACCTTCATCATGTAATCCATCCTTTCTACTTAATCATAAAAAAAACATGAATATAACATATATACTCATCTCTGGACAGTTAGTGGGGTTAAGTATATGCCAGTCTTATGAAGCTATCTTTTTAACACTGCAATACTGGCAGTATACAATTATTAAGGTGATCTGTCTATGCCCCCCTAAATGTAGCTTAAAATATGGAAAGGAAGCCTAAATATGCTTGAAAGAAAGATAAGATAATGCAAAGAGAAATAAATCTATGCGTCTGATGCATGCCAAACTAAGAAAGTGAACCTTAGACAGCATTTTATCAAAACACAGCCTAAACAAACGTCAAAGGGAATAATTTCTTTAACAAATATGGGCAACAATGGGGTAAAAGAGGGGGGAATTCTGTGCTCTTGCATGCATTTAGTCAGGGTTAACAATGGATAAAAATATGCACGAGAACACATTTAATAACCCCAAACTGTCATTCAGTTTGTAGGAGGTAGTCAAGATGCAGCTAATAAAACGCACAAAAAATGGTCTGAGCCACCCTGAAGAAGGAAAAAAAATCATCCATGAAGTAAAACAAAAGAGGAAGAAGGGAATCTCCCACTAAGATAAATGCCCCCTTCTGAGTGTTGTCTGTGGCTAGCTTTCACAAAAAAAGGTTTCAGAACCCTCTGATATCATACATCTCCATGTCACTTACCACAGTCCATTTAAAAGGGAGCTTTATAAACATTTCTATTTCACTCCCTATTTCTGTGGTGCTATTAAGGGTCACATGAGCTCTGAGAAAGGGTCTCAAATTAATTTTAGAAGTTGCAAATGAGGCAGGCCAATTAGGAATTATTATAAATTGGATATGTGTGGGGGAGGTGGGGAGAAGCATGGCTATTTTTTTTTTCTCATGGCCCTTGTTTGAGTTAGCTGACCCAATGTTAGCAACACAGTCAATTACAAAAGCAGATGCTTAAAAAATGCATTCCATTAAGAAATGTTTGGATAATGACATACGAGCGAGAACCTACATTATGTATGGTGCTCAGCCCGCAGTCATGTTCTAATCATACTGTGAGGGAAAAATTCCGTTCAATCAACTTTTCCCAGTTAATTACTGTTTTCTTTCCCTCATGACCCTGGATCTTCAACCAGAAGTTCAGTAGGAGGTGACTTCAGACAGACTTGAGGAAAGATTCTGTACCAAAGAGATTCTCTCTCACCTTCAGGATGAAGGTGAAAGAAGTTTGCTGGGATCAACCCTGGAGATCGAAGCTCACCTTTTTTCAACTTTTAAGTTCTATTTTTTATTGTGACCAAAGTGAACTACCAATCTTTCACAGTAATAATTAAGGTACATAGTGGCCATGAATCAGGGCCATTCCCACCACCATCATTGTCCTCCCTCCACCCCTGTTCCCAGTATACATCCCACATTCCCCTTTTTTTGCCCCCCCCCCGCGAATTTCTAGTGTAACTGGTCCCCTTTTTGTATAGCTTGTTGTAGATTGGGTATTGATTCTGTTGTCACTGACTTTGGGTTTGGTGTTTTTTATTTCCATTCAATATTCATAAGACTGTTTGGTCCTGGTACCTTCCATTTTTCTCCCCCTCAATTCATGAGGCAGAACAAGATGATTCAAGTTATGTGGTTCTATTGAAAAAAAATGAGAGGATTCCATTTTTTGATGTATATCTTGAGAAGGGAAGGGTTCATATCAATTAGTACCAATACATTCTACTAATAATGTCCTTGGGATGCAGAAGGGCCTACAAAGATAGCGAAGACATTTATCTGAAGTGAGGTCATGGGGCAAGATGGATTTGAACAACCACAAATTTCAGTTAGGACAAAGAACAGACCAAATCTTTAAAGACCGGATTTGGCATCCCAGACTCCTTAATGTGGCCAGTTCTATGTCGCCCACCTAAAACTGACCTCAAGAAATAGTTTACTTCAATTATGGAGAATTCTGTCTTTGAAACCTAATAGCCATGAGTTTGGAATTTTCTAACTCAAGGGCAACTGAGTCTCTGAAAAGATTTTTGCTCTGTGCACCAGCTTCAACCCCACTATTCATTCCAAGTAGGAACACAGGGAAGCAAGTGTCTCCTCGCAGAGGTCATCCCAGTGCAAACAAATAAAACAAAACAGGAAGTCTGATGACACCACTGTCAGCTACATTAGCACATTATGATGGTAGATGCTACTGCTAATCGATGTGCTGCTCAGAAGAGATATTGGTGGGTCTGTGATCAAATGGTTTCTCCATGTTAAAAAGAGGAGCATAAGTGCCACTCTGAATAAATCTCCTAACTCTGATATCTCTGGAAAATTCATATAAAGAGACAGAAGATTGAGGAAGAGAAATCAAGGTTTGGTGCTACAGAGGACAGCTATGAGGTTTTACTAATGACAATGAATCTGGCACATAAAAATCATTTCACTGATGTTTCAAACTGGAAAAAGATAAGAGAGCCATTATTTTATTGACTTACCATATATATACATATATACATATATATATATGTTTTAAATGTGCCCACACAAATAAAAATCATGTAAGGCATTACATGATATGTTTGAGCTTTGGAAACTAATATACCTGGATTTAAATCTCAGCAATTTGGTGTATGTCAACTATAATAAGTTATCTAATGTCTCTGAAATGAAGATTCCCTCCAGAATTAACTAATAAGTCTAATAGTAACTCTCCCTTCGACTATTTGATTAAAATGTGATAATGTAAATGAATGTTCCTTTCAATGTCTTACCTATTAGGAATCATTATTTCATAAATGAAATAAATGGAAGGATTCAAAAACACTGCATTGTTTCCTACCACATTTTTCTATGTAGTAAACACTTCTATGTATTTTTTTATTTTAAAAAGTTGCTCAGAGGACGTTCTAAAACTGATTCTTGTTAAGTAAGATATCTGACTCTCATGGGCTAATTCGTGCTTTGCAAAATCAAAATGACAAAACCCCAAACAAACAAAAGACAAACAAACAAGAAACTCAGAGAAAACAGAGCTTGAATATGGAGAAGAGTTCATTCATAATAGAAGAATTCTATCCCAACCCAGACAGATCCTACTTGGGCAAAAATTAAACTGCGCCAACATACTTTCAGCAGCTTTACAGAAAATGGCCACCCAGAAGTGGTCAATATATCATTCAGTATGAGATATGAATATGAGTTCTGAAAGATAACTTTTAAAAAGTTACCATCAATTGCAAAGATCTAACCAAAGACAACCAACCCCAAATAAAATTTTCCTTATAAATTAAAAAAATCTTTTTAAAGTTGTAAATTTAAACTGGAACATAGTAGGCACTTGGCTAGTATGCAAGTGACACAGTTTAATCTCCAACATATGCCAGACGGGCTTTCTAGTCTGCCAGGGGTGATCATTGAGTGCTGCAGAGTCAGGAGTAAGCCCTGAATATAGCAGAGTGTGGCCCAACCAATATCAAAAACAGCAACAACAATAAAACTAACCAATTTGAAATGCAGGGACTTCAAGTGAAGGGGCTACATAAATCACTCGCACATCTAGGTTTAGGATTTAACGTTCAATGGTGCTCATTCATTACTGCTATTCCTGTGTAGTATTTCTATTATTATTGTTACATTTCTGCTACCATTATATACTATTACTATATATTCCTGTTACTGTTTAACGATGTCAAGGTAGATTTCTATGCAAAATGCATTCAACCAGCACCTTGGGAGGGTTATTGATGACAGATAAGAAAATCACACATATTTGGTCTTTATTGTTGTCTATAATTTTGCCCAGAATTCATTCATTGTTCACAGATAATAGTTACTGTCAAGACTGGACTCAATATATTAACTCTTTAGTTGGGAAGAAATAACCATCAAAAACATGCTGTTTAGTTCAAGCTTTCACCATCTCTCCTTGGTATCCAATCAATTATTTTTATATTAGTAAGATTATATGCTTGCATATATTGTATGCATATATGCAAGTTTCCCAAAATAAACACATTTTCATTTTCACTGTACTCTATATTTAAAGCTAGTAAGATTTGTTAGAAAGTCTTCCCACAGAGCAGCAAATTGCCCTCCTTCCTGTATCTTGAACTAAATATTTCCCATCTTAATTTTAATTTTTGTGTGTCAAATCAAACCTCTTTTGTTTATGTTTATATGAAATCAAATATTCCCATAGGCTAAATTCTAACAGAAAACAAAACAGATTGTCCTGTCATTGCTGTAAAAGATAGTATGTGTAGAAAGAAGCAGGCACATTCCAGAATTTTGTGAGCGCAACATTTGAAGAAATCAAATTAACATTCTTTGGAGATCTTTGTAGAAAGAGATGCAATAAATAGAGTCTCTTAGAAGCAGCTTTTTGGAGATATTCTCTTTTAGAGAAAGGAAAGCAACATTTGTGACTCTACACTAGGGTATGGAAACAGAGTAGTACCTCTGTGTGTGCAGTGGGAAATGAAACAATAGAAAAACCCAGACTTGCAAGCAGCAACTACAGATATCATACCTGAGAAGGAAGGAGCTAACCAGACTTCCTTCACCTTGAAGCTGTTCTCCTTTGCTTTGTCTGCCACAGAACTGAACAACAATTCAAAACCAGAGTTTTCCTTTGGGAACTTGAAATCTTTGAAAACATCCTCAAAGACGCAATTCCTCTTGTTCAAGGGTTCAGCCTCTTGGAGATTTCCACTTTTAGGTCTGCCATCTCGTGGCCATTCCCATAAATACTACAGTTCTTCATGACCTCCTACCCATCCCCCACTTTCACCAGTGATCAATGTAAAAAAAAAAATTGACCATGTATGCTTAAAGTGGAAATAAAAACAAAAACTTTAACCATGGAAAGATTCATGATCTAGGGGGAGCTTCAGCATTTATCATTCTCTGATGCAAACTCATGCTCTAAGTATCATTAGATTATCTAACACTATTTTTGTATCCTATTAGGCATGCTAAGAAGTCAATTAGCAAGAAATAGTCTGGTTGAAGTGTTTATAAAAAGAGTAAGAGGTGATAGCATCTCAATATACAGTTTTTTCCAAGTGAGCAAAAGTTTCATCATTTCTTTACTTGCCAAGAAAATGAAGAATAAAATAGATGTAAAGTTACAAAAAATACTTTATATGTGAAAGTCAGTGAAAGGTTTTCTGAAAGCAGATTAAAGTCCAAATGACAGAGATTAGAAATACATGCTTCAACACTGTGAGAAAAAAAATGAGATCAAATTTATCAGAGTTCTCTGTTGGGAAAAATTTGTGAAAGTGCCACCAGGAAAACATACTAAGCCTATCTATTGCACACTCACTAACCACTTGTTGAATGTGTCAACAAGAGAGAAAAGCAAATACACGTGGTTGTTTTCTTGGCAAGGTTTCACCAATGTCTCATAACCTCTAAACTAAAAGGAGGTGCAAGAGCATTTTCAATGACCACAAATTATTACCAGAGCCCAGTATCAGGAGTACCAAACTATGCGGATACACGTATGCATCTTAAATATTGCATTGAAAAACAAATTATTCAGAAGACATGCATGGCATAAACACTAAAATAATCAGCATTTTCAAACAGAATGGGAAGTTAGCTCTACTAACTACCTAAACTTTCTAGATTCATAAATATAATATGGGGGACTCTAGGGGGGGGTGCTTCTTCTTAGAGAGTGAGAGAAGTGAAACCAGACAGCGGATGCAGAACGAGAGTCTGGTAAACTACCTGGAAGCACTCCACATCTGGAAAGAATCGTGGAGGAACCAGCGCAGCACACAATGGTATAGAAAGCAGTCTCAGATTTACAGTATGGGTGGCCTTGTGGCTCACAGAAGTGAAATTTCCACTTCAGGAGGAGCAGTGACTAGAAGCGAGAGCATTTCTAATGCGAAATTCGCAAGTCTAAACAAAAGCAACTGGAATGAATGTGCTTAGTGTGTTGCTGTTTACTAGGCATACAACACTAGCAAAGTTGATATCAGTGTCTATCTAGTTCTTCATCTCATGCTTTCTGAGTACCAGATACCTGAGAGGAAAAGACAAACATGCATGCTTCTGTGGATATTACAGCATAGCAAATCCCAAAGACACCCTACTTTTGAAGATTTGGGCTGACCCTCCAATGATGTAATTAAGAAATGTCCTTCTATTTTCATCGGGAACAAATGCTAGATCATCAGTATTACCATGCAAAGAAGATAGCTATGGATTTTTAGGCGAGGTATAAGAAACTATATGGTATTTCTATGTTCAGGTATCAAAATCTTGGATGATTCCTTCAAATACTTCTTACCACCTGTCCTCTTCATTCTGAATGTTCAAAGAGAAATAGAAACTGGGGGATATGGGTTGCAGAAAGGGAACGGGGAAGGGGGGAGGGCAAATTTGTAGGTGGGTATTCCCCTGATTCAATGTTAATATGTACCTAAAATACTAATGTGAAAGATATGTAAGCCACTATGATCAAAATAAAAATTAAAAAAAAAAACAAATAGAAATATGAAATCTATCCTGTGACTGAATTGAATGAGCTAGGGAGCATTTTCCTGTGAGCCTGATTGTAATAGTTTCTTTATTAGTGTCTGGTTGCTTATTTGTAACACATATCTATAGATATTTAACATTCTCTCTTTCCATCCTCTACAGTTTAAATGTTGAGATAATAATCTTATACATAATTGTTAACTCTTTTCTAAATGCTCCTAAACTTAACCACCAGATTCAATTAGTCCATTCCATAGAAGAGTTTGCCACAGAAATTGATAAGTCAGTCCAGAAAGGTGACAAAGCTTAGTTTTTAAATGCTCCCCAGACCTGGAAAACTACTTAGTAAAAAACTTCCTGGTGACCAGACCCCCACCTGACACTGATTAGCACTCCCTGAAATACTGCCTTGCTGAGTGAGTGCTTTGAGGTCAAGCCATCTATCTCTCAGGACAAGCCTAGGGGTCATTCAGACCCATGAAGCTGTACATGGACACCTCTCTTTAGTTTTGAACTTTAAGTCACGGCAAAGGCCAAGATGGAAGCTAATCTATTAACTGTATATAAAAGGGAATATAGATGAAGAGGATCTAAGATTTGACCCAAGATCCAAAGTTAGAAATCTCAGGTAAAAGAGAGTATAGTAATCACACCCAGAAACAATAGAGATGAGGAACGGAAGGACCAGCCCATGATATGAAGCTTAGCACAAAGTGTGGTAAGTGCAGTTAGAGAAATAACTACACTAACAACTACCATGTCAATGACAGAGAAACACAAACCCTGTCTTGAAGATAGACAAGGGTAAGGGAGGGAGAAAATGGGGGACATTAGTGGCAGGAAAGTTGCACTGGTGAAGGGATTATGTTTTACATAATGTTTACAAACATTTTGTAAAAAGGATGCTTAAAGAAATTATTGTTTTTATGAAAATCAAACCCAATACTATAAAAAAGAAAAGAAATATCAGATAAATAGTACTAATGCCTCAACAACAATAATTTTAAGTCTTAGCTACCAGAATATAGCAAAGGCTGTACATTCCTAGCTTTGATGGTATTAAGTGCCCATAGATACCAGTTGGTAACAGGTGCCCACATGAAAAAATTGGGGGAGAAAGAATTATAACAAAGAATAAGCAATGTGACAAGACAAACATTTGGGTTGCATTTCTTTAACTTATAATATTTCTTTAAATTATATTTATTTAAATTACAAGCAATAAAAAGTGATTTCAGATAACTTAGTAAAGAAAGAATTGAATAAATACTTGAGAAAAATAGAGCTAATGGGCAAGCTTTAGGAAAATTAACAAGAAAGTTGTGAAAAGACCATGGTAGCAAGAAATGCAAAATCTTTCTTGGTAAGACTTATCATTTATGTATCTTCTATCTATCACCTATCTATCTATCTATCTATCTATCTATCTATCTATCTATCTATCTATCTATCTATCTATCTATCTATCTATGTTTTGCTTTGTTTGGGGCCACTCCCAGCGGTGCTCAGGGGTTACTTCTGGCTCTGTACTCAGAAATTGCTCCTGGAAAGCTTGGGGGACCATATGGGATGCAGGGAACAAACCCAGGTCCCTCCCAGGTTGGCCGCTTGCCCTACCACTGTGTTATTTCACCAGCCCCAAGATTTATCATTTATATAATAACTATTTTGCAACTTTCTTGGAAAAAAGAGCAGTGTTACGTTTTGAAAAGAAATATATTGGTCTAATCCAGATCAATCACCTGGATTCCCATTATTGAGAATCTGACACCCCAAATTCTGAGATCTTTCCCATGGGAAGGAAAAGTGTTAGGTATGACTCAAAGGCCTTGGTAATGGATAACTAGTCTCAGGATCTTACAGTCACTTTACAGTATGTTTCATTGGTGTGCCAATGCTTAATTTTACAGATAGTGATTATCCACTGTGGACCTTTCTTTTCAACTCCATGTCTGTCTGAGTGTATCAGAATTGCAGTTTAAGTATCTTCACAATGAAAATGAGCCCACATGTCAATTCACTCAGCACAAATATCTAAAGAGGTAAATTAGTCTATAGTAAATTCTGAAAATAAAATAGAAAATATGCAGCTATTTTTTTGTGTTGTGGTACTCTTTACATACTGAGAATTCATTGAGAAATCATTTGAATTTTAATAAGAGAATCGAACACCCTTCAAACACTATGCCTCTCTATGAGAGCAGCCCTGGACAATTCTTCAACTTATGCTGAATGTTCATTTTTCTCATTACCTGAGCTATTCATGATTGGAAATCAAATGCAATAGCTGCTAGAATTCCTTAATGGTCCTCAATTTGTTATTGCAACCCTACTTTCTCTCTGCTAATAATATTGGGAGATAACCTGGGAAACAAAACCTAAAAGAAACTCATCAAAGTCTAGATATGTGTTTGGGTTTGTTATTTGGATCTATCCATTTCTGCTGTGTATCTATACAATGAAAATATTACCTATACATAAGATTTCTGAGATGTGCAAATGATATAATTCAGAATAGCATCAGGCAAACACTCACAAAGATAACGAACATCACTAATACAGATCCTACACACAGCAGTGGTCCCTAAATATCTGACCCCATCTGATAGTGATGACAAATTAACGAATCTAAAACAGTATTTGGTGTGAATGTACTATACTCTAGGCATTGCTTTTGTAAACTAAAGCAAGGTCATCAAAGCATATAAAATCTTGTAAAATCAAATGACTGATGGTAGTTTTAATTAGGATAACTTTAAATTCATTATAAAAAAATCACTCTCTAGGTAACACACAACTTATTTTCCAGTAATTCCTTGAGGCAATTAATTAGAAAGAAAGTCAATTTATTTCTACATAAAATTGATCACATTTGATATTCTATAGGTGGCTTAATGAATGGTTGTTGAATAAATCAATGAATAGTTTTTATAAGTTCTAATCTGCATTATCATCATTTATCTTATTTGGTGGAAGTCAACTTATGCTGAAAATATTATTTTCATTCATAGTTGAGTCTCAAGGTATAATGTGAGATAATATATGTAAATAACCTAGCTTCATGGTCAGGTACAAGTAGTTTTTACTGTTATAAATGCAATCTAGTATTATAATATATTACTATTAGTTTAGTTTCTGACTGTACTATTTTTATCAGCTACAAAATAAACATAATCAAATCACAATTGCTGTATTGCTGGAGAAGTAATGAGCATTCCCAGCTGCTAGAGACCAAAAACAAAAAAAAAAAAAACAAACAAAAATAGTATTTTTAGTTCTCTGTATTTATATCTAAAGATTAAATTAGTTCCTAGTGTTTATCACAGTATCACAATTTCACTTCCACATGTCTAGGCAAATGTAAATTAGAGAGTAAAAATGACTTTTTTATAAATGCAAAATGAAAAACTGAATTATAGAATTGACAGAGTATCCAAGAAAACTTTCCTATATAAACTATAGCTCTCCTTTTTTATCACTTAGCTAGATTTTTAAAAATATTAAACAAAGTATTTCAATGATCTTTAAAACCCAAAAGCCTCCAGCAATAGATTAAAGAAGCAGTAAAGTGCCATTAAGAATATATTTATAATTCATGTGGGAGAAAAAATGTAATTGTGACTAATACCCATTCTTAGACAATGAATAAAATATTCCAACAAAACTACAAAAATAAAATGATCCAGGAACTCTTATGATCAAATACACACAGATCAAATCAATTTGTTTGTAGTTTCTCTTTGAACTGCAATAGACACAGGTGCTCAATGTCTTTTCTTTTTTTTAAAAAGTCTAAAAGAACATAAGACTAAAAGAAACACAGGGACAGTAGGTCATGCTTTGGTGATGGCATGCATAATAATTTTCTATATCTATCCCATAAACCTTAACACGATTGCAGCTTCTTAAATGATAATAAATAATAAAATGCCTAAATTCTTATGCTTTTATACTCAACCCATGACAATTATTTGCTCAAGTTGAATTAATTGAATTCAACTTAATTCAATTCAGTTTAACTATAGCTTAATAAGAGTTAACATATCCATAATTTGTAATAACTTGCAATTGTATTCTTAAGTAATAACTGCCCTTTAAGTTTTCTTAAATTTTGTTTTAAAAAGAATATGAAGGAGGGAGGCGATTATCCTGACCTGAAAATAAAAATCTATCTTCATTTTAATACTTAAGAAAACTAATTATGAAAAAAATGGTCATAGTTTAATGATTGACTCTTTAATCTTCTATTCACCTCCACTATTTCCTCCAAGATCCATCTGCACTTCATTCATTTATTTACACATCAAGACAACTTATAAATTTGCTTATCCCAAATTTGAAATACCGGTTTGTAAATAGGGAGAGCTGGAAGCCCGGGTAATTTGTGCTTTTAGTTGTCCACTTCATCTTACTTAAATTACCTGCTTTCACAATGAGGAATGACTGAGAGGCCCAGGTTGCATACCCACCAGGATGGCCAAGGCAGGGGGCAAGGTTAATAAAGATTATTGTCAGGCATTTGGACATTATTCCTAATCATGGAAACCAACAAGTCACAAATTAAGAGCACTTGCTAACTAGAAGCAAGGTGACAGCCAGCTGCGGTAGTTAAGACATTATGGCTTCTGTAAACGCTAAACTCAAGTAGAAAGTAGACATGTAATCTTCAACTCCCCAAACACCCCAATTTGGCCACTAAAGATGCTGTTAGACATTTCCAAACATTTTCCCCTGTCACTACTTTTTATATTTCAGTTCTCAGGTTGTAAGTATTTGTTACTCGCAAAGCAGCCCCCTTTGAACACTGAATCATGGGAGGCATTCATAACTAACTGCCAATGCTGCCTGCCAAACAAAAACTCCCCGCCGGTGACATGACCACCTAGTGACCCTAAAAATGTTGTAACAATGTGAAAAATAGCTCCCTCTTGTAGGAAACAGCGATTTTTTAAATTAAATGTACATCGAACGTTAGCTTATATACAGATAAATGGTGCTCAGAGTCACCTTCTCTGTTTCCAATTTCAATCTTTTGAAACCCAGCCCAAACCTAAATAAATAAACGTTGATACTAAGAAGAAACTAAGAACTCAAGAGCCTTGTGATTTTGCAAACAGCTTTTTTCCATTTTCGAAAATCTAAACTCTGGGCCAGACACAGAACAGGTAATGAAAAGGAACAGGCTTGGCATTCCCTCTGTGGTTCTACGCTGAAAAATACGTCAGGCAGAAATAAGTGGCTATAATTTGGCAGGCTTAATGTCTTTAAAAGTTTGCAGCTTGCTAGAGGGAAAAAAAATTTGTAAAACAGTTATAACATTTACAAATTGAAATGATAATCACTCAGCACAAGAGCCACCTTCTGATAATTTCATAAGTCTTAGACTTTTAAAGATGCTTTCAGCATTGTCAAGGGTGTCTGCATCACCTGTCTAAAAGTGATCATTGAGTAGAAATAAAAATTGATCAGACCTAACACCAAACCTAAAGTCAATAACAGAGTCAAGATAATCCAATCTACAACAAGCTATACACAAAAGGTACCTATTATACTAGCAGTGCAGGGGGTAAAGGGCGTGGTATATGATGCATGCTGGAAACACGGGTGGAGAGAAGTCAACACTGGTAATGGGAATGTCCCTAATTCACTGTCACTATGTACCTTAAATATAACTGTAAAAGACTTGTAATTCACATTTGTCACAATAAAAATATTTTAAAAAATAAATAAAAGTGAACATCCATTGTTGGACACAGAAGTGAGATAGGAGGGGCTCATTGGTGCTGACATGATTTTTGATCATTAGAATATTGGTGAATTGGGCTTAAGTCTTTGGGCATCAAAATATTTAAGGCCAGTTTCACTTCTTAAATTTCAGTGGAGCTTCCCAAACATGGTCTGATGATATATAAGAAATGGGAGATTGAACATGACAGTAAGTATTTTTGAGGCTGTGGATCACTGTTTTTCTGGTCAGCTTATCTTTCAAAAATTTCAAAATTAAAATTCCCAAAGCACCAGAGGAATGATGTGTCAGGGGTTGTTTGATTTTATTTTATCTGTTGTTCATCCTGACATCTTCTGATGAATTCTTTCCAAACACTGGCCGAAACCACACACACACACACACACACACACACACACACACACACACACACACACACACACACAAATCAAAACAGCTTGAAAACAAACTGGCACCGGGCACTCTTTGTTTCCAAGCCATTACCATGCCTGGAATCTCAGTCTTTTTAGAAAGAAGAATTTTCTTTACTTCTTTGAATAGTTCTCAACTTCCCTCCCCCTACCAAGGTAAGGAAAACCAAATCAGGTCACCTCTCTCAAAGTGATTGTACCTCTAATTTTAAAAATATTACAATACAAAAATAAAGTCATTCTATAATAAATAATTTTATGATAAGAAAATAAAAGGCATTTGCCAATTGATTTCAAAATATTATTATATTTTTTTAAAAATGTTAACACTGTCTGAATATACTAGCTTTCCAAGTTTAATACCTTTTTGATGAAATAGTACCACACTAAAGTGAAACCTCTACTTGAAACTCAAATGAATTCTGGCAATCATAAAGACATACCAAATACTATCAGTGTATAGGATGGTGGTGAATTACCACTTTTAGTCATGGTAGCTTTTTGTTTGGGAACTGTTGCCCTTGCTTTAATAATCAATTCTACTATAAATACTTATTCTGTGAAACTTAGTTTCTCAAAAGAGCAGTGCGCTATGACGTCACAAGCATAAACCAAAGTTGAGTTTTGGAATAAGTTGATATTTGGGTTACACCTACTGATGTTTGGGGACTACTCCGAGCATGCTTAGGGGACCCTGCAGTGTTCAGGATTAAATTCATGGCTTCAGATTGCAAATCTTGTGATTCAACAAGTTGAGCTTTCCCCAGGCTTTAAATAAATTAGAGGTAGCAAAAAATCTTCTTTCCGATGTGATCTATTTCAGGATTGGGTTTTTTGTTTTGTTTTGTTTAAATTTTAAATCAAAACAATTTTTGACTGAGGCGATGTGATTTATAATACTGCTATTGGTCGTTTCCTATGCATAAACTTCAAGCATTACACAAATCACAGTATTTCAGGCTTTGTAAAATGCCCTTGTGATATTAGGCCAACATTAAATCTAGATTCACATGATAATAGTAATTATGTGTATAATGTGATAAAATTATGTTTTGTAAAAATGTATGAAAGTTCTAGTATTTTCCTATGTCCAACCTACAAAACAATAATATAAAAATTAAACCTAATGCTTATTGTTTTACTTTCTGTCTATATGAAATGAGTATAGAAATTACATTAAGATTGATGTGGAAAATTAATGAATATTGTATAAAAAGAACTTGGCATAGTGCCTGACTAATGGCAAACAATAAATGAATGTATAAATAGGGAAAACTGTAAAGTTATAACTATTATTCATTTTGAGCTTTCTACTCAATTAAATTATTGCCACTGTGTACAAATGAACTGTTTCTGAACTGTTACACTTTTAGTGATATGATCTTATACTTTACAATGACAGATATCACCTATAATTAAAAAATTTAATCAAAATACTTAATATCAAGTGAAATCAATCAAATTATATCCTCTAAAAGTCACTTTTACTTTATGTTAAGCTCAAGCCATATTTGCCTTCTTTTGGAAAAGTATCAAGTTAAAATGTATGTATATGGACAGATAAATGCATATAAATCTTTAATCTTTATTGAAATTAATAGGAACAATTTTCTCCTTTGGAGATAAATATATTTGATACCTAGTAGTGTGACTAATTATTAACTCTTTTCCAGTTTCTTAGCTATTTAACAATATCCAGAAGTTCCCAAATTTGCTGCACGATGATACTAATCTTCAAGTTTTGGGACTAATTAGTAAAAATAAAAAGAAAAATAGTTCAATATTTTGTTGTATCTGAAAACCATCCAAGAATTTTTGAAATATAAAAAAAGAGTATAGTAACAATTCCCTAAGACAATAGAAAGAAGGGCCCAAAAGATGGATGTAAAGTAGGAAGCTTGCCTTAAGAGAGTGGGCAGTGCAGTTAGAACAGAGAAGGGATCACTATGAAAATGACAGTTGGAAATAAGCACTCTGGCTAAGAACTTTGTGCTTAAATAAGGCATTGTGAAGGCACGAAACCTCAGTGCCTAAAAGGAAAGATAAGGAAGAGAGAAGGAGGAGGAGGAAGAGAGGGTGGTGAAAGAGGAAAGGAAGGAAGGGAAAACAAGAAAGCTATGGAGAAAGAGAAAGAGGAGGAGAAGACCAAAGAGCAGGAGGAAGGAGGCAGAAGAGAAG
>PVKC010013632.1:0-22816 GCA_004027635.1 Crocidura indochinensis | reverse complement strand
CAAAAAAAAAAAAAAAAAAAAAAAAAAAAGAAATTGAGAGACAGATAGTTCAATTTCTCACTAGATCTCTAAATTCATATAGTATGTAAAAAATTAGATTGCCCCTGATTCAATGTCACTATGTACCTAAAATACTACTGTGAATTATTTGTAATCCACTTTGGTCAAACTAAAAATTATTAATAAAATAATAATTGAGATCAGAAAGATAGAACAGTGGGCAAGAAGTTTGTCTTATACATGGCCAATCCAGATTTGATTTCTGGCATGTTATATATTACCCAGAGACTGCCAGGAATGAGTCCTTGGTGCAGTCAGAAGTAACCCCCATACACCACTGGATGTGAGCCCCAAAGCAAAAATAAATAAATAAATAATAAAATAAAATTATTTACTTGTTATGACTGCTAACATCACAAAATCAAAATATTTTTTTCTTACATATAATTTCATATTCCCAGGCTAGGGATTATTTTATGTACCTGCATTATAATAATTTGGAATGGAGTCATCAGGGCATGGCTAATGGTGTTAGATAAACCTAAAGGGTGGGGGAGGACAGAGACTGCACATGGCGATGGGGATTAAACTCACATATGCATGCAAGCTCTTCACTCCTTTGAACTCCTCTCTGGCTCTTCTCTAACCCAATTAGAGAAATCTTTACTTTGGTTTTTGTTTGTTATTGGGGACATACTTTGCGGTACTCAGGATTTATTCCTGGCTCTCTGCCAGTGGCTAACTACTATCAGTTCTCAGGGAGCATGTGCAGTGCTGAGAATTGAATAGGGATAAACTGCCAGCAAAGCAAGGTTTTTATCTCTCCAATACTAGAGGATCATTTTTAAAAGTAAGTAAAATAATATTTGACACTTATAAGTGCTAGGAAATTAATCAATGATGGTAGATAGAAGAATAAAGCAAGGATCTAACTGGTTCAGTACAAAATATGTAAAGATTACATAAGCTATAAAAAAATAACTCCACAATTTTCACTGCTTATTTTCCCTAATGGGTTTTACAATTGTCATCATTCAATTATCGCAATAGGATGGGTTATAATAATTACTCACCTAAAAATGAGAAAAATAGTCTCAAATGGTCAAAGAAGCTGCAATGCTTCTTTATAATAATTCAAACTCAAGTGAGATTCAATGTGAGGCACTTGCTATTTGGTTGATCCATGGAATTTCTCTGTTTTGGTATTCAGTTCAAGATTTAAGAAGAAAATAATTAAAAGAATAATAGAACCATATCACCGTAAAGCACTATGGATTTGTGTGCAGTCTATATCTACTGTTTTAAATTGCATGGTTTAATTCCCTTTTAGGACAACATCCTCCATCCAGAAGTTTGGGGGCACGCAGAGCATACATCAAATGTGTAATGGCATATATGCAGGATGGCTGATTTGTGACTGGGGTTACAGAACAAAATAAAGTGTGGATTGTGGGAAAATGGTGCTTTGGGATCACACAGTTTTGCATCACCTCAAAGCAATGGGTTTTGATGCATAACATAGCAATGATCTGTGAGATATATCATAGCCTACTACCTTAAGTAGAGGGAACAAAGCAGCAAATGAACTGATCAGATCCCCTTTCAGAGGTCTGCTGCCCTGAGGATCCCAGAGAGAAGCTTCTAATTGCAATAAGAAGATTCTTAAAAGCATATAATAACTTATAAAGTATTTGATAGGCATCCGCAATCAGCGTATCTATAGAGAAGACAAGTCTCAACAGGGATCCATTTTAGACTTGACAGGCTCTTCTTGGCTGGTCTAACTATAGTGGACAAATTGTTTCTAGGCTTGATCAGAGTCGTGACTCAAGCTGATTAAACTTGATTTGACAGTGTTGCAACTGGCTGTCCTTTACTCTCTCTATATATATCTATATATCTTTATATATAGAGAGATATAGATCTATATATCTATATCTTTTGCTCTTTCTTTCTCGCTCTCACAGTCACTCTTCTGCACCTTCATGCATACTTCATCATCTCCTTTTTTTTTATCTAATTGTTGTATGACTTCTATTTCCTTGAAGTTCTTTATTTCCTCCTTTATTTAACACAATTCAGTGTGATAGCTTTAGTTTTCATGAGTAGTATTCAGCTCAAAATATTTGCTGCCTTCAAAGTTTTCCACATTGACATTTTAATTAAAAATATTTTTTATAAGCTAAATACTCACTATCTGGTGTAATGTTGGGTACTTCATGGTATATTATAGGTTATTCCGTGATTTCCCTAAAATAGTCCACTAAACTGTCTAAATCTCCTTCACTGTACTTTTTCATTATTTAGTGATTTAAAGTATCTACTTGTAAAACTATATGTTTTATTCTAAGAGGAAAGTACTTTCCCTTTATGAGAGACCTATCTTATTAGCAGAGGGTTTAATACATATTTAACAAGATTTTATTTCTTGAATTGATGATTATAAATTATATAAAATAAGAATGGATTTGAATGATAAATATATCGAAAATACATAAAAATATTTAATAACATAAAAGTTCCCTTTTATGTGAAGTAAAATGATAGATAAAAGCTTGACTGTATCACTGATTCACTTGTATAAAAATTGTCTGATTAAAAAGTTTAAAGATGAAGGATTGAGTTCATTTAGCTACGACATATAGTCATATGAATTTCCCCAAAAGCTTATAGTGAACTTATATATTTTTTAAAATGTAGATTCCTTAAACAGATAATATCATTGTCTCAGTATTTTGTTGCTCAAATATTTTGTAGCTTGGATAGGTTGAGGGAATATGAAAAGTGATATAAGAATTGGTGCAGTGGTTTGGAAAACAATTTTGATCTAGTTGACTTATGGCCCAAACTGATAGCTGGCAGCTTCTTTGAATGTCAGTGATATGTTTAACTGAGTGTTTTGATGACTTAAGTGAAAATGAAGACGTAGAATCAACAGGCTCAAACTTGTTTTAAGGGTATTAGGACTGAAACATGAAAGAAAGTGAGGGTTTGGCAAAGTTTGTGTTTTGGTGGTGCCAAACCCCAAATGATTGAAAAATTGTTTCAAGATGTTGAAGAAACCTCAAATAGAGGTTGTGCTCAGGCCACTCATTAAGTCTTAATGATTTGCAGCCCTTGGCCAAGTTGAGGCAGAAGATGACTCCCTTGACTGAGATCATTGAAGGAAACTCTATGGGAAAGCATAATTATATGCCCTTTCAGTTTTTCTGTTGCTGTCATTGATATTGTCTTCCAATTGACTCCATAATTTTCCTTGTTATCGGCATCACCAAGTAAAGCTTTAAATGTGTTTTTTAGTCTGAATTTACATCCATTTGTACACCCAATGTTTACAGAGTACCTACTATGTGTAATTCAGTAAAGATATAAGTATTAATAAAAAATATACAGCAAATCATACACTCCTAAGACTCTATACAAGCATACCTCCAGTTTAACTTTGAAATCTTGCCATAAATTTTTTTCTTTCTTTTGGGGAAGAAATATGTCTTTCTACATACAACTGGAAAGTTGCCTCAATTTTCAAGTTAGCATTAATTTCTGGAAGGTTCTAGAAATAACATTGACAATGTTGGCTGTGATACATGGCTTCCCTAGCTTGAACTTAATATATCTGGACTTGACATTCCCTGAGCCTCTCATGCCATCTAAAGTTTGACTTAGATGAATAATCAGAAACAACTACTCTATTGATTACTCATCTTAGTAGTAATGAGTAAACATAGTTATCATTTATTTATCACTCATCATGTGATAGATTTTTCTTTCATTGTCTCAATTGATAATCATCATAAATTGAATTTCTATCTTTATGATAGCAAATAGATTCATAGAAGATTCGATTCTTTCACCAATAGCCACTATAAACAATAAATGAAATAAAAAACTAAAATAAGGTTCTGAAAGTAATAGTAATTTACAAAAGCAGGCCAAATCTGAAGGGAAACATTTTAGAATAATAGAAATGTTTTTATCTGTGTAATATTTTTATCTAAGAAAGGTCAAAATTAATATTTTGCTAATTGGATAGAATTATGTAACAAACCTCAGAATCTTTATGACCTATAAAAGAAATAACTGGTTTAAGGAAAACTAGTCAAATGAAAGGGAGAAAGGAACCTTCAAATGACACCAAGTATAATTCTGTTTAGAAAATCTGGTCAGGGGGCCAGTGCTGTGGTGCTAGAGGTAAGGTGTCTACCTTGCCAGTGCTAGCCTAGGACAGACTGCGGTTCGATCCCCCTGGGGTCCCATATGGCCCCCCAAGCCAGGAGCGACTTCTGAGTGCATAGCCAGGAGTAACCCCTGAGTGTCAATGGGTGTTGCCCTATAAACAAAAAAAAAAAAAGAAAGAAGCTCTGGTTAGGTATCTGGCTTCAGAGATAAAGCAAACTGAAAGGATATCTTGTACATAAGTCTTAGAGCACATCTGCATCTGCTGCACATAGAAATGTGCAATATAAAATTAAACACATATTTTGGTTAATTTTAATAATAAATCTAGTTATTTAGTGAAACACTACTTTAGAGAATTCACTGTGAAGATACTGATTAACCTTCCCAATGATTGTCTTTAGTAAAGGAACTTACCCTCACTAATGTGTTTGCCATTATTTTGGAGGCTTAAGAGCAAAATAAATGAACTTTCCTGAAGTAACTCTACCTCAAAATTTGTGCCAGATATTGAACCTAGGTTAACTGTATGCAAGGTAAGCACTCTACCCTTTGTACTATCTCTCTGGCTCTTAAGCTTTATTTTTAGATGTGAGGGTGATGTGTTTCTGGAAAATGTTCGCAATAGAATCAATTGACCAAGTAAAGACCTTTCTTAACAATGTGAATGGCTTAATCTTTTGAGGGCCTGAATAAAACAAAAGGGGATAAAGGGTAAATTCAATTCTTTACTTGAGCTGAGCTAGCTCTCTTCTCTTAGACATATTGGTGCTCAGGCCCTTGGGGTTTATTATAAGACTGAGGGTAATGCTATAAGCCACATTTCTGAAACTATCAGACTCAATAAATTATACAACTAACTTTCTAGTTTCTCTAATGGTTATATAACAAGTTATGAAATTTTCCACATAAGCCAATTTCTATAACATATTCTTTTTGATATATCTGTATCTATCTTATAGGTTCTATTTTTTTGGAGTATTTTAACAAATGCTGAATACTTTTTTCAGAATTTGGGAAAAAGCATAATTTTTCAAATTCAAGAATTCATAATATACAAAACAGAATAAATTAAAAAGCTATATCTTGGAAATTATAATAAAATTTGGGACAAGTAAATTGAGAGAGATCTTTGAAAAGTTATGGAATTATACCTGTAAAACAGAATCAGTCATGTAAGTTAATGTTATCTTTATTAAAAAATAAAATACCTAGAGGAAAATGACAACTATATAAAGAAAGTAAAAATTTAGAACCTTACTGAATTTTTATCAGTAACTATGGAGTTCATAATGTGGTTCACATATCTTAACACTATTTAAAGGAAAATAACTCAAAGTAAGAATATCTATTTCTTAAAATAAATGGAGAGAGAGACAATTAAAATGAAATACAGCTAAGAGACTTTGTTAGAAGACTCTTTCCACTACCCAAAATAATGAACGATAAAGTAAATAAGTCTTTGTGAAAAATTAGGAAGATTTTGTAATTTAAAATACTTAGATAAACATAACAGAGAAGATTTCCCTAACAGTACTTAAGATGCATAGAAAAAAATTCCCAGGCCAGAGTAATAGCAAAGCAGGTAGGACATTTGCCTTGCATGAGGCATACCTGGGTTCAATTATTGGCATCCAATATGGTCCCCTCAACTAGGAGTAATTTGTTGGTGCAAAGCCAGAGTAGGTCCTAATTGCCACTAGGATTGGCCCCAAATACAAAATAAATAAGTACTACTTTGTAGAAAAAAATGTAATGATTAAATGCTTGCTTTGAAGGCAGTTGACCTAGGTTCAATCCTCACCATTACAAATAATCCCAAAAGATAAGATAAGATAAAGAGTATCCCTGAACAAAGTCATGAATAAGCCCTAAACAGCACTGATAGTACCTATCTCCAGAAATTATAATACCATATAATGTGTGATGCAAGCCTAATGTGAAGATGAGAAATAATAAATGTATCTGAAGTGAAATTTACATATATTTAGAAAATAGAAAAAAATATAAAAAGTAGAAAACACATAAAATAATCACTACACCAGTCACTTAAAATGAAGAGAGAAAACATTAACATCAATAGATGAAATTAAATTTAAAATCTGTTTTACAAAAAAGTAAGTAACGATTCCATTCGTGGTGAGTTCAGAGTGGAAACTGTATGTCTAAAACTCAGCTATAAATAACTGTAAATAAAGTTGCTTTAAAAAATAAAATTACAAAAGTAAAAATTAAAAAACAAGTATACAGCAGAAATATGTAAAGGAAAAAGGAAAGAAACACGAAACTATTATTGATAGATCTAACAGCAACTTGATAATTAAATATGTATGAATGGAAAAAATACTCTAATTCAAAATCAGAAGTTGACTAAATGAATGAGAAGAGTTTAAGAACTCACTCTAAAATTTATGAACTTAGAAGAATATTTTAAAATTTTTTCTATTAACGCCACTAAATATTTTTTAATTTTTCATTATCATTTATTTTATTATATTATGTATATATTTGTCTATATATTAAATTATTTTATATAAAAACCATTGCTACAGGTTATTTTATATACAGTTGTTTTCTTTCACATATACAAAATTTTTATGATTGAGTGTCAGTCATACAATGTATCATCCCTTTCACCTATGCACATTTCCTGTCACCGGTGCCCCATTTTAACCTCATGCCCTCCTTCTATCTGCCTCTAGGGCAGACATTTTTCTTCTCTATCCCTCATTCCTTTCTTCTCTCTCTCTTTCTCTGTTCTTTACTTTTTTCCTCTTTAGATTCTGTGGTATGCAATATAATTACTGAGGTACATCATGCCTCTTACTTTATCTCCTTTCAACATCTAATTCTTGTCCAGAGTGATCATTTCCAGTTAACACTGCCAAATACATAGAGCCAGAACACACTGGTTGAAATCAAGCACATGGAAACTTACCGGCAGTCGTAAATTTCATGTTCTTAGTCCAAATTCATTTTTGATGTCTGGTTTATTGCTACTGGTGTTGATGCCTGTCGATATTTTAATCCATTGTCACTCTTGTAAAGCTTTACCAAAAGAGATTGTTTAAGAACTTTTGAGGAAATGGGCTTCTCTTATGGGTTGGCTACTCTCCTTCCTTACTGCTGGGCTCCTGTGAGCTCTGGTGTCTGATAGTGTGTAATAAGAATGTTCATATGCTGGGAGTGTCATTGGTCCTCTGACTTCAGCTTTTTATTAGATCACACCTGATTCTCAGCTGACATCTTCATAACTTTCTCACATTTTCAAGCACAGATGCTTCAAGTTGTTTGTTGCTGTTGGCTGTTTTTTTTTTTTTTTTCTTGGTGGTTCTTTTGGGTTTCTTCTGGCTTTGTGCTCAGAAATTATTCATGCTTGGGGAAACATATAAGGTACCAGGAATGGAACCCAGGTTGGCCCCGTGCAAAGCAAACACCTTACCCACTCTACTATCTCTCCAGCCTTCTTAGAAAGTTTTTCTTGCAGTTTCTGGCAGAAAAATATTCACAGTTTACTTGGTGCCTCTGAATGGTATTCCTGTGAATCTCAGTGACATACCAGTAACTAATACCCTAAAGAACTTCATCAGTGCCATGGCCTGCTTGCTTTTGCAGGCACATTGGTCTATATTCCTTGTGGATTTGATTGGCATTCAGTAATTCAAAGTCAATACTTACTAGAAAGTCTGAACAACATTTTTAGGACCCTGCTCAAAATAATTATTTTTATTAATTTTTAAATTAAATCACGATTAATTACAAAGTCACAAATGTATTTGTGATTGAGTTTCAAGTTTACATTGCATTCTTTTTGTTTGCTTTGGTTTGTTTGTTTGGCAGCGCTCAGGGGTTACTCCTGGCTCTATCCTCAGAAATCATCCCTAGCAGGCTTGGCGGACCATATGGGATGTTGGGATTTGAACCACCGTCCTTCTGCATGCGAGGCACACAACCTACCTCCATGTTATTCTCCGGCCCCCACAAGTATACATTGCATTTTTAACTTGGGCACTAGCCCTAGCCTAAGAAGTAATATCTGTTCCTGATCTGTTGTTCTTTACTTTTTTTCTTTTTTCGTTTTTTTTGGGCCACACCCAGTGACACTCAGGGATTACTCCTGGCTATGTGCTCAAAAATCGCTCCTGGCTTGGGGGACCATATGGGATGCTGGGGATAGAACCCATATCTGTCTTTGTTCAGCCACATGCAAGGCCAGCACCCTACCACTGTGCTATCACTCCAGCCCCAGTTCTTTTCTTTTTTAGAAGCCTCTTTGCCCCTTAGTAATTACTTTCCTGTTACCAGTTAATTATTATAATTGCATTAAACTTTTCTAGTATAAAATATGTTTGTATATGTTTACTATTCGCTCCATGAAACAGTCTTCAAAATAAAGAGTTTTATAAGGGAAAATAAAGACCATTACTAATTTAAAATAGAAACACTTGCTTATGAAGGCTTTAACTTGAATAAAGTTAACAGAAGAAATGTGTCCAGTCATATCTAGAGACTTTAACATCCTCTCTCAGTAATTAAGAAAATAAAGTTAAGGCATGAATGTTCTAACAACACTATTAAGTACCTTGAATTCATTAATATTTATATTTTAAACTCTAACTGAAACCACTCAACCTTTTCAACTTTACGAAGTTTACAATGATAAATTATGTGTTGGGCCATGAATTTTAAGTTTTAATTGGAAATGTATAAAACCACACAGAGTATGTTTTCTGATTTCAAAAAATTTTTCTGTGATCAATAATAATGTAATATCCAGGAACAAAATAAATTGTTGCTAATTATCTATGTACTTCTAAATAAAACATATAATATAAAATATTGAGAAAATTTAGAAAAATAGTTTAAATGCTTATAATAATACAGCATATAAAATTATAATGATTAAGCTAAACTATTGTTAAATAAAATTATTACTTTAGATGCTAATCATCTGAGGGACAAGAATGCTTTCACAAAATAAATAGGGGGCAAAAGTGATAGTACAGCAGATAGGGTACTGCCTTGCATGTGACTGACTCAGTTTCAATATTATCACCTTATATATTCCCCAAGGTCCACCAGGAGTGATACCTGAGTGCAGAGGCAGGAGTAAGTTCTGAGCATTACCATGTGTGGGGTCCAAAACAAAATAAAAATATGAAGAGCATATTAGAGGAGTAGAAAGTTTAATAATAAAAAGGACCTTGACTTAATTAAGACACATAAAAAATAATAGCAAGTGAATAAAGTAAAAGATATATATAAGTTAGTGAAATGAAATAATGCTAAAAATATAGAATATTAAGTCCAAAGTCAGTTTTTGAAAACTGAGAAAATCAGGGAAACTAGTAATATAAATCAAAGAAAAGAGAATACAGAAGTGCTGATTACAAGAAAGTCCATAGACAGCTATAAAATATACTACAAATATAAGAATGCCATAAACTAAGATTTCAAAAATTAGAAAAACAAGATTTCAAAAATTTATTGAATATAAAACTAATCATGTCTGGATATATAGAACAGACATTATGGTACATGCACCTATCTAAATTTAATCTCTATCACCACATTGTACCCAGAGTATTGCCAGGAATAAAGGCTTTAAGTGGTATGAACTTAGAAGTAACTGACCTCAAAGTGGATGAGCAGCACCATATTCTTAGGTTCTACCTAGCATTAATCTAGAATTTAAACCATGCAGAGACTCTTTGGGGTAGACCTTGTAACCCCCACTTAGAAGATTCTTCTGCAAACTCCACAAAAACTAATAGCTTTCCATCTTATAGGAATTTGAAAATTGAGGTGTTAATGTGATAATAATAGGGCTCTTGTCTTACAAGCAGCAAATCCGAGTTAAATTCCTCGCAGCCCATTTTGGTCCCCTTAGTCCACCAGGAGTAATCCTTGAGCACAGAGCCAAGAGTAAAGCAGAGTAGTATTCGATGTGACACAGAGACAAACAAAATAAATGGAAAAAATGAATTAAATGTCAAATATTTTCATGAAGAATAATTTTTAAGCCTGGAATACTTTCTAGTAAGTGAATTACTTTCTAGTAATACTTTCTATCAGGTATCTAAGAGATGAATGATACTTTATGAGCTATTAAAATAAATTAAGTTAGTATGACATAATTTCTATGATAAATAGAAAATAAATATGTATGAAATCATTTTATAACATCAAAATAACATCTAAACTTTATTTAAATAACTTTAAATTATATTGTCATCCATCAGGAGCATACATGAAAAATTTAACAAATTTAACAAATTTGATGAAAGATGTTATTATTCATTAACAATAATGCAAACCACAGTGTCATAAAAACAAGAGATAGAAAAGAAGAGAGAGAAAAAAGTAAAATGTCTGCCCCAGAGGGGGACATTGACTGGTGGTAAAAAATGAGCACTAGAAGGGTGGTGAACATTGTATGACTTAAACTCAATCATGAACAATTTTTAACTATGGTACTTAAATAATGTATTTATAAAATATTAATAATTGTGTCACAATATGATAAAAATATCATCAGGAGAAGAATGCATTAACTTCCATCTTGCCAACAATAAACATTAAAATATCAGTAAATTTTATGCACCACATGAATAAACTAGGAGTCAAAAAACAATAACTTCACCATAAAAAATTTAATTAGCAAATTTTAAAATCTGGTGATGACAAAAGTTACTGTTAGAAAATTAAGAATAGAGCTAACTGTTATTTTTTAATATAACTCAAGTCTTACATGTTTGTGAAGTTCTGGGCTTAATCCCTGGAACTGTAAGCACACAAACAGATTTTGAGCAAACATTATAAATAAGAGTGAAATATTAAAGAAAAAGCCAACATTTAATAAATAAAACTTTTAAGGATCAGAGATTTAGTACAACAAATAAGTATCTTCCTATGATCCATCACTAATACCTCATATTGTTCTCTGGGCATGTTAGGAGTGATTCATGAGCTAGAGCCAAAAGTAAACCCTGCATACCACCAAATATGGCCCCCAAACCCAAACCAAACAAATTAAAATAAAGTAAAAATGCTGTCTAGAGCGATAGTTGAGAGAATAGGGTGTTTGTCTTGGCATACAAGCCAACCAAGTTCAATACCATGCATTGAATATAAAAGCCAGTATCCCATTGGTAATAACTCCTGAATGTAGAGCCAGTCATAATCCCTGAGCAGCTTTCGGTGTGATCGCCCAACTAAAACTTCTTCTTGTATTCATTTACACATATAATCTAAAGAAAGATATTACATATTGCACCAATAAGTTAATTAAGAATAGTAAAGTACAGGAGCAGGAGGTAAAACTCAAAGGACTGGTATGTATGCTTTTCACACTGCTCACAGGTTTTCTCATACCAAATTCATTCGAGATGTCCCCAGGCATGCTGAAAATGACTTCTCCAATTAAAACAATTATATATTGCTAATATACATAAATAATTTGTAATTTTTTAACCAGTAGATGTTTATTGAAAGCACGAGGTAGGCCACCCCTCAGGCTTGGATGTGGCTCTTGGTACTGAAGGCCAAGCAGTATATGACCATGCCGATGACTAGGGCCAGCACCTCTGTGGACACCCAGGGCCCATTCCAGGTACCCCGATGGTCAACGTTCACTGAGAAAAGAGGGGGAATGGAGGAAACATCCTCGTTATTTCTTTGGGCCTTTCTCAGCAGGCTGTAGGACTCCTCATCAAAAAAACGGACTTCATAAGTCCCTGCATGCCCGCTCTTGTGCTCCAAACTCCAGGACACTTGGTACCGCCCCATGGCCTGACCACGTGTGACGGGAAACTGCTTCCCGCTGACATCGGCATAGAGAGCCATGTTCTGGACCCGGTTCTTGCAGGTCAGAGAGAGCTCCACGATGAACACGGTCTCGGTGGAGATGAGGGCATCTGAGGTGGTGTAGTACGAAGGACTGATCTGGGGCTCCACACAGGTCTCTGCTGAGCAGCAGGCAAGACCAGCCAGCAGGAGTAGTGCCAGGGAACTGAGAGATGCCAGCACCGCCATCACCGCTTCTCTGCAGAGGGAAAGAGAGCGGGCGCCGCCAGACACGAATAATTTGTAATTTTTTAAATTTTTTGTTGGTTTGGTTTTAGGGCCACACTCTGCAATGCTCAGAATTACACCTGGCTCTACTCTTAGGGATCACTCTTGGTGGAGCTGAGAGACCATATGTGGTTTTTGCAAGGCAAATAACTTTTTTGTTAAGGTATTTTCTAAGGTGTTTAGCCCTCTTCCCTTCACTTTTAAAGTCAGATATTATTCCATCATGTGTAATGATGACATTTTACTTATTCATTTCTCCATTGACACCAGGGTTGTTTCTATGTTTTAGTTACTGAATAATGCTGCTATAACCCTGACTGTGCAAGCATCTCTTTGAAATTCTGCTTTCAATTATTTTGAATATATAGGCAGTTCAACACTTACTAGTTATGTGGTGATTCTATTTTACTTTTGCTTTCACTTGTTAATTTATTTATTAGTGTTTTGGGAAAACAATGCTCTAATTCCAAACTCACCATCAGTGTCAGCATCTCTCTACCAGTGAACTAAGTTTCCCGTCCTCTCCCCATTCTGCCTCTTTAGAAACTTCTTTTAAAAATATTAATTTTGCATGATCGGGGGCCACACCTGGTGACGCTCAGTGGTTACTCTTGGCTATGCACTCAGAAATCGCTCCTGGCTTGGGGGACCTTTGGGACGCTGGGGATACAACCGAGATCTGTCCTAGATGGGCCACGTGAAAGGCAAACCCCCTACTGCTGTGCTATTGCTCTGGCCCCTAAAATATTATTTTTTATAGTTTGGATCACGTGTTTACAATTTATTATTCCAATGTTTCTGATATATGCATATATATCTTCAGCTCACCTTTAAGCCACTGAAATACCCATAAGCTTTGACAAATGTCTTTACATTATACAGTTGACCTTCTCCTCTGCTTTCACCTGTCCTCCCCATCCTCTTCTCCTTTCTTGACATTCTCATTTCTGTAATCCAGGGTCAAGGACTTGCTGTCAATGATACCTTCCATTCCTTTTTCTTGTCATATATGCCAGAGATAAGTGTGAACATGAGAGTTTGTTCTATTTCTGCATGTCAAGTGAGGTAACTTTTTATATTTATGTTTTCTTTTTATATATCAATTGTTTCTACTTATAAATTTTTGAAAAACATACCTTTTAAATTAAACAAAATGTTATTTTCTAGAGTTTTGTTGTTCTTGCTCATCCAGAAGGAAAATTATTTTAATATATAAGTTGGAATAAACCAAGTATCTTTGATAGAACAAAACAAAAGACTCCACATGACCAATCATAGCTCCTAACACACACAAAGTTAATTCAAAGAAATAATTAAAATCTAATGGAGTAGATGCATTATGTTCATCTCCCAAAACAAGCTGAAGATCAGTCATCAGAATGGTATTACAGTACAAGACTACAGGAATAGATGTCAAGTCAGACCTTGACATTAGAATGGTTGAGCTTCGACACCTAAGATATTTAATGGTTTTTAGTTCTATCCATAATTTCATTATTGAACCTCTGTGTTCAGCAGCATCATGAACTGAGGAAATACCCTGTTAAGTTCTTGTTGAACAGATTTTGAGTGATTTCTATTAGTGTTTCTCAACTTTTTCCCAATTCACTCCTTTCTAAGCTTGTTTCTTTTCTATGGCCCACCAGTCATAATGACTGATCCTCTAGATTCATGTTGTCCCTCCTCATTTATGATTTTCACATATACTCTTGATTGGGGCCCATATGGTTGCAGAAGGCTTCTCTAACACACCACCTAGAGCATCTTCTTTACCACAATATGCATGCTCATATGTAGTCACTAACAGCTCAATATCATATGCAGATGAGAGGGAGAAAGGTGAGCATAGAAAGCTCACCTTTATACGTAACCAGAACTCTAAGTAACATCAAACCAAAAATTAGTGGGTAATGTAAATTTGAAATAGCATAGATAAAATACATTATTAAAAACATCATTTCCACCCCTGAGTCTCTGGAAACTACTAACAATTCTATTAGATTATCTTAAAATTTATAGAAAGACAGCATCAAATGTTCTCACCCTTTCATTGCAGTTAGAGTATAAAGAGGTGCCTAATGAAGTTGGAGAGGTCTGGAAAACAGCTTAAAGGAAAATGTGGGAGAAAGAAGGTAAAAAAACGAAGAGGGAGAGAATCTTAGGAACTATTTATCTGTTTCTGATTCACAGACCCTGACCATATATCTTGAAGTCAACTATATTGTCTGCTGAGTCTGTGCTTACCTATAGGTCTAGATCCCAGTGTTCTTAAAATGATTCTTGTTTCTAAGAAAATAATGCTCTTCTTTTATTTTATTTTATTTTTTATTTTTAGTTATTTTGATTTTTGGGGGCCACATCAGGTGATGCTCAGGGGTGACTCCTGGCTATGCACTCAGAAATCGCTACTGGTTTGGGGGACCATATGGGACACCGGGATTAACGCTTGCAAGGCAAACACCCTACCACTTAAATGCTCTGCTTTTAAATCAAACTTAAGCACAAGAAAAAACAAAGTAATAATTTGTCCTTGTGTAGTCACACTCCTGATTTCTCAAAATAACATTGCTCAGTACTATGGAAATCCCTAACGGAGCTTAACAAATAAGCTGGACACCAGAGTTCTTACGATAGTCACAAGGAAACAGATTTTCAGCTCTGCAAGCTGCAAGTTCTAAGCAGACCCTACATCCAGGGTTTTCTGCATGGGGTCCCTTAGGTCTGTCTGTCTCTTTAAAGTCATTTCATTTCTAGCCAAGAAGCAAAGTTTCTTGTCACTTTCCCAACTGAGGCATCCCAAACTGTTCTAAAACATTGGGTCACAAGGTGCTATTTATTTATCCATTCACATATTTTATTGTTTAAATTAGGTTACTAGAGGGATACAAAAGCACTATTAATTTACACAAGCGAGATGAGGCATCCAAGATGGTTCTGGATGGGAAATAAGGTCATGATATAAAACCCCCCAAATTTTTCATCCCAAAGTATAGGATTGCAGTGAGCAATATAAATGATCATAAATAAAAGTTTATTTTCCTACAAATATAGGATAAACAGAGGGAGAAAATCATATATATCACTACCTTAGAATGTGGAAGAAAAAAGAAAATAGAAAAAGGAGTAGAAGAGTGATGATGAAAAAGAGAAAGGGAAACTTTAGTAGTAGTATTAATGGTTGATCATATATTGGAGTCTTTGGGGATTTTATATTAGAGATATTTGGCCTTTGAAATTTTAACTATTATATTTCTTTAATTATAAAAAAAACTTCAAAAATATTTTCCTATTCTAAAATCTGAATGTGCAATCAAGGATGACAAAAAGAATTTTCCAGCTCCTAGGAAGAGGATTAATTTTTGACAGAGTAGCTATTGCTCATACAGGTATAAACTTGTCATATATAGATGGTAGATATATTAAGATTGACATCTTGGGTGAGATATTCACATTGGGAGCAATACATTTTGTTTTATATTAGATTTAGATATAACTTAATTTCTCAACATGCACCAGAAAGAATGTGATTCTTGCATGTGATTCTGATTCTTGCAATATAAAATAAATATTAGTATAACATGTGGAAATAGTATTTACCTTCCAGGCAGCACAATTAGAGACAGTACAAATCATGGATCTTGGAGTTGTTCATAACATTTTTGAACCTATTAGAGGCAGATGTTGACAGATCATACTTCAAAAATACACAGCACTTAGGATCCTTTGGTCTATTTGTCAGATGCTAAGACTACCTCTTATCAGAAGTCTCTGGAGATAATTAGTTCAATTAGTAGGGCAAGGGGGAATCTAGGAGTTTAACCACACAGATAATGTACTGTGGTAACTAACTGTGGTCTCTTTCCATTTTCTCTGGAAATACACTGCCATTTGTAAAGATGTTGAAGAGGACAGACTCAGTTGCCTCATGATGTAATACTGATGACCAAAGGAACATCCCAAACTTAAAGTAAGTGCTATGTATCAGTAGGCAAATAAATGCTATTGATTAAGATTAAAAACTAATTCACATTTATATTTTCTATAATTAATGGTACATGTCTAAATTGTCTCTGTTTTTAAGTTATGAAAATAAAATATTTTCTTACACCACAACTGACTAATACTAGTTTTTTGAGGTTACAAACTAACGTAAGTTATATAAGATGCTGAAAATCATGACATTTATGAGTAAAATCAAGAATTGGGTTTAGCGGGGCCCAGGAGATAGCATGGAGGTAAGGCATTCGCCTTTCATGCAAAAGGTCATCGGTTCGAATCCCGGTGCCCCATATGGTCCCCCGTGCCTGCCAGGAGCAATTTCTAAGCATGAAGCCAGGAGTAACCCCTGAGCACTGCCAGGTGTGACCCCAAAAAAAAACAAAAAACAAAAAACAAAAAAACAAAAAAAAAAAGAATTGGGTTTAGCTCTAAAGTGAAAGTTGTAATACTGGCAGTATATATTTTAATGATAGATATATTTAGTGGTTCAAAAAATACAGTCTGTATGTGTGAATGAAACCACTGAAGAATAATACATAATAATTTAATTTTGACATTATCTAAGTTACAGCCCTACAAAACCTTAAAACTTCAACCTCAACAGAAAATATTTTCCATTGAAAATATTTAAACATTAGACAAAAATTATGTGGGAAAGGTTGTTTTTGTTTTCCATTAGAAAACTTTAGCAATAAAGCAAAAAATAGCATTTATTTACTTCACTCAGATTATGTGTCCTAAACTTTCAGTTTTATATGGAAAAGTTTGAATCGCCCAAATCACCCAAGGAGCCAAAAAAGGCACCAATATTAAAATAGTCCCTTTAAATTTCGTTTTGTTTGGGTGACATACCCAGCAATGCTTACTGTCTACTCCTGGCTCTGAGCCAAAATCTTTCTTGGTGGGTCCTAAGGAGATCATATATAGCACCAAGGGATAAACCAGAGTGAGATATGTGCAAGGCAAATAAATGACATAATCCTTATACTATCTTTCAACCCTTCAAAGTAAATTGTTATTAATATAGAATTAATACTATTTTTTACTATTTTATGGAATATTTACAGACATATTCTTTTTGTTGAGAAGATGAACCAAATTTTATCTTGCCATAAAGAGAGAAACTAGTGAAGTTAGCAACAAGCAAGGCTCTGATGATCTGTCCTATATTATTTTTTGAAGCTAAGCAGGACTACATCTGTAGTATCATATATACTTAAATGATTTTCTATATGAATGTTGAGGGATAATCCAGTAATATTTCTTGCAATTCATTTTAGATGCAATGTGAGGATTTTAAGATGTGAATGATTTATCTTCCAAATGTAATTGGAAGATAATTTTGTTTTTTAAATTTTTTAACATTTTAATTTAAAAAATTGAATATGCCAATATTTTCAACAGTGTCCCAGGAATACTTAAGTGATTACATTGTGTTTGAATGGAAAAAATAGAAATGGAATGGCTTAGAATGCAACTAAAAACAATAAAGAATTTTTGGTTGTTGTGTCAGGGTAGGAGTGTAAGAAGGCATGACAGAATAAGGAGCAGAGTAGTTGAAGTCATAAGTTAATTTTAGTTTTTGAATGAAAGTAAAGATCTGAAGTTCTAACTTTCTACTCTATCAGCAGAAAAATTGTAGGAAATTAGTCCCAGTAAAAAATGTAAATGTTTATCTAGGAGTTCATAATGAGGTGGTGAAATATTGATAAAGGTATTAATATGGGGGAAACAAATTACAGAAAAACAATTATAGCATAACAAATGAATTTTTCAAACCTTTTCTATTTACCCAATTTATTGCTATTAGTATAGCAAAACGTGTGGTAATACAAGTGTATTAACTGTATCATTATACATTTATATATGCATATATAAATAATATACATTTATTATTCTCAATCTGCTTTACATATTGCAAAACATTTTGTGTTAAAAGCAAAAAAGCACCGAGTTTCCAGAATGTTTATTTTATTTTATGCTATTTATTTTGCACATTTTCTGCCACCAGTCCCCACTTTCCTTCTCCCCTCTCCCTGCCTACTGCTAGGGCAGCCATTTTCTTTTACCTCTTTCTCTTTTTCATTTATATAATGTGATTTTCAATATTGTTACTGAGGAGTATCATGGCTTTCATTTAACTCCTTTCAGTACTCAGTTTTCTCTTTTTATAAAAAAATTGTTTTCTTTCATAATGATAATATATTTAATTACCATGATTATAAGCATGATTGTACTTGGGTTTCATTCATAAAAAGTACAACCCTCTTCACCAGAGCAACCTTCCCAACCACCAATGACCCTCATCTTCTTTCTCCCTCACCATCATGCTTATTTTCTTTTGCTTTTTTTCTATGACTTTATTGGTAAATGTTTTAGTAACCAGTGAGATAGAACAGCAGATAAGGTGCATTTGCATTGCAAGAAACTAAACAGAGTTCTATCCCTACACCCATATGTAATTTGAGCATTGTCAGGAGATCCCTGAACTCAGAGCCAGGAGTAAGTCCTGACCACAGACAGGCATGGCCAAATGTGCCCTCAATACTCCCAATTATTTTTTATTGTAGTTTAGGTAGCATGGTTACAATAAGATTAATTTTCATGATTTTGGTGGGAATAGACTCAAAGTGCTCAGGGATTACTCTTGGCTCTTTGTTCAGGTATCACTCCTGGAAGGACTGGGGGACCATATGGGGCTTGGCGGATCAAACTAAGTAGGATGCAAGGCTAGCATCCTACCTGATGAACCATGGCTCTAGACTCATAAACTTTCATGATTTTGAAGTACAAAACTTTCAGCATCACCGAAGTGCCCATGACCTTCCACAATGTTCCGTGTTACCTCTTTAGTCCAACTTTTTCTTCCCTTTCTCTCCCTACTGCTGGTACTACCAATTTTTAACTGAAGACCAAGAGTTTATCTTTAGTGAAAGCTGCTTATTCTCTGGCTTTATTTCTCTAAATACCAATGATGAATAAGAACATCTCATATTTGTTCTTCACTCTCTGAATTATACCACTTAATATAATGCCCTACAGTCCCATAAAAGTTACAGGACAAGCTTTCATCTTTACAGCTAAATAACACTCCATCATATACATATCATATATCTTTTTTATTTATTTAACTATTTTTACAAAAAAACAAATTTTCAATACAAACTTAATGGTACTATTGTTTCCCATACACAAAACTCCAAATGTCTCTCATTCAATTAAAACACAATATTTGAATCATGTATAATTAAAAGAACCCTGCTAATAAAAAGAAATAATAATAATTGTATCAGGAAATATGTTATAGTCTTCCATGGAAATGAAAGCTTACATGGAAGCGTGTATGTAATATAACTTATACAGTGTTCAAAAGTTTTTGCAGGACGTTTTGAAATGTATATTTTTAATGTATGCTCTGTTTTTATTTTATTCTGAAATAAAATCAATTTTGCCACCAATATTAAACATATTAAACCAATTATGATCACTGTTTCACTGCTATATATAAGATACTTTTAATGTAAATAATTAACCACTGTTTTAATAAGATAGGAAACAATAATTAATTTTCAAATATTAATATGTTTGAAACAGGATGCATTTGGACATACAAATTTCTAAAAGACTTAACTTTCAAATATTCTCAAACATATTTGATTTATATTCAGCTCATTTGAAATGCAATGACAGCCTCAAGGAAGAAAATATAACTTTAATGCTGTTTCAAAGCACAATATGTTAGTTACAATGAAGGACAAAACTGAAAATCCTTAAGAGAAATCTGAGAATCCTATTTGCAAAAAATATCCAATAATAAAGAACCCAAATCAGTCAAGCTCTTACTATAATTTTGATGACAAATGGAAGTAAAGAACCATATAACTCACCAATACAGGCATATATTTGAGTAGAGGAACCTATGACAAATCCACTCTTTATCAATGACTTATCTGTTAAAAAAAACAGAGAAAATATTGTCATGCTTTTGTTAAAAAAAGAGAATTGTGAGAAAGGACTATCATTGAGCATGTTCTGATAAAATTCTGTTGCAAGGCTGAAGAACGAGTGGGATAGAAAATGATAGGAGGACATACATAAAACCTCTCTTACTTCTAGTTTTTCAATTACAATTCTATAGGTCTATTACCAAGCTATTTTTTTTATCACTTTCAGCGATCTTTTCTGGTCCATGTGCTGATATCAGTTCCAACGTTCAGTAAAAAACAATTAACAAGGTTTTGATCCAAACTGTGTATGTACTATATTATGAAATGTATTTCTTCCCCTAGGTTTCTAAAGTGAAAACCTCAAGTTACCTCTCTCATTTGCATCAAGGTGGAACTCCTTAAGAAATATTTTCAGTTTATCTCTGCTTTCACTTGTTTGGAGAAGGCTGTTTCCCTTCTTAAAGATGCCTTTAGATTCAATGTCATGGAGTTTTTTTTTTTAACCTATATGTTGTTATATATACCTTATGGTTTCAGGTTTTGACACAGCCCAATTCAGAAGTGAACAACTTCTGAATATGAAATTCATAGTTATCAGAAAAGCCTATTTTTGAGCAGTCAAGCTGACCTCTGATGGGAGAGTCTGAACATGAAATTTCTGAGGCTGTGGCAATCCCACCTTTTTCCCTTTTAGGAAAATTCGGGCATCAAAATTCCTTTCCTTCAGTCAAAGGAATGACAGTGCAAAAACCGCCAGGCCAAACTCGCACCCCTACTGGGCAGTCTCTCTACCTGGCGCCATAGAAGTTCCCCTTTTTCCTCCAAGCTAAATATGCATAACCAGTTTCATGTTTTTACCCAAAACACAAAACATTTTCCTCTCTACCTGATAATTGCAAAATTACTCATAAATATTTCTCACTCCCCCATTAGCTATCTGCCTTTTCCTACTTCCTGAGTTTCACTTCTTTTGTCTCTACCCGATACTAGATGAACCCCAAAATCAGAAATTCCTTCCCATCTCTGGACCTCTTTAGATGCAAATTTCAGCTAGCATCTTTTGTCCTGGTTTTTTTCTCTGCCACTCTATATGGTAATTCCAGCTTCAATCCAGGAGTCAACCCCCCTTTCTTTCTGGCTTGCCTTACATTCCAAAGTTTACCTTAAAAGCGCTCCCTAAATTTAATAAAATTGCCCTCGCTTCATTTCCCGCGTGCGGTCACACATACGACTTGTGTTTCTCATTTCTACATTAATATTTTCTGTTAGCAAATATTCCTCCGTCCCGCTTTTCTCCCACGAGTTACAAGGTCTCGTGAACGAAAAATAATTTATGTTACAGGCATTAGCAGTCTGTAACAAGGTTTGATATCAAGGTCTTTAATCCATTTGGATTTTACCTTCATACATGGTGTTAATTGGGAGTCTGAGTTCAGTGTCTAACCAGTTGTGCCAACACCACTTGTTGAAGAGGCTTTCCTTGCTCTACTTAGGATTTCTTACTCCTTTATCAAAAATTAGGTGATTGAATGCCTGGGAAACATTCTCTGAGTACTCAAGCTTATTCCATTGATCTGAGGGTCTGCCTTTATTTCAATACCATGCTGTTTTGATAACTATTGCTTTGTAATACAGTTTAAAGTTGGGGAAAGTAATGCCTCCCATATTTCTTTTCCCAAGGAGTACTTTATCTATTCAAGAGTGTTTATTGTTCCAAATGAATTTCATAACTGTTTGATTCACTTCTTTGAAGAATGTCATGGGTATCTTTAGAGGAATCACATTAAATCTTCACCTCAAAAAAATAGTGCCCACTGAGCCCGGAGAGATATCACAGTGGTGTTTGCTTTGCAGGCAGCCATTCCAGGACAAAAGTGGTTGGTTCGAATCCCGGTGTCCTTATGGACCCCCGTGCCTGCCAGGAGCTATTTCTGAGCAGACAGCCAGGAGTAACCCCTGAGCACTTCTGGGTGTGGCCCAAAAAGCAAAAAAAAAAAAAATAGTGCCCAGGATACAAGACTCACCCACTGAGTGAGAGAATGCCTAGTTATCTAAAATGGGCATTTGCCTGATGAGGCCCCCTTTAATTTTCTTGGAGTTGAATTTTTATTCAAATGACAAAAGCATTTAAACAGAACTAATTTCAGTTTTGAATGAGGCTTTCAACATTTTATTTTTAAATGATAAGGACTTTGAAGCTATAAAATTCAATATACTATTTTGCTTAATTAAGTTATTTGATTTAATTTAAGTTACTGCCAAAATTAAACCCAGTCCTCTACTTATTTGTAAAAGTAAAGTTTTATTGGAACACAGCTATGTCCAATTGTTTTCCTATTGTTCCTGATAGCTCTTGTGCTGAAACAAAAAGTTGAGTAACTGAAAAGTTATTATATGTCTTTGAAAACAAGATACTATCAAATCCTTTACACTAACTCTTAAAGAAATACTTAACTCTGAAGAAACTTGCTTGATTATGTATTGAAAGACTGAACACAGGAAGATCTTTCTTTAATTAAATATATATGGCATACCACAGACAAGAAAAAAGGAGGTAAACTTTTATTGATTAATTGTATTTTAAGATAAAATATTTTCCTTCTTTCTTTTCTTTTTTTTTT
>PVKC010013631.1:0-22806 GCA_004027635.1 Crocidura indochinensis | reverse complement strand
CACCGCCCAGCCCCGTATTATTGTATTCTTAATACAGAATTGGAAGAGGAATCTTTTTTGACCCTTATAGGAATTATTTTTCCTTACTTGGTGGTATAAAAACAGAACCCTAAAAGTCACTTTTACATGTTCTTTGTCAGTGCCAGAAATACAACACAAATTCTCTGTGACTCTAAGCTGTAAATTTTTTCATCAAAATTTTTGCAACTCTTCAGTGCAGTTTTTAGTGTCCCAGAAAATTCTTTATTTGCGAAGCAACCTGTAATTCATATCCCTAACAAATACAATTTTGTTATCATACGAGCAAATATACATATTAAAAGGAACCTATCAATAAATAGGCTCAAATAATTGCTGGCAATTAATACATTTTACCATATATGCATTTTTTAAATTTTCCCTATAGATCTCAGAAAAAATTGTGTTAATTGCCTTCAAGGTGACTTACCAAGTTATTAATTACATGATCAGTGACCAGTATTTTAAGATCTAGCAAAGGGTCTTTAAGACATAATAGCAGTTATCTTAAAAATGATGACCTATACCATCATCAATACAACTTTTAATAAGATATATAAATGATGAGTCTTCAGATAGTCAATGCATAGTATTCTTTTCACCTTCCATTTCAGTATCTGTATGCACTATTAAAGGCACTTGAGCTTTTCCTGCTGAGAAAATGAGACTTTTTTTATATCATATGGTTATAGTTTGCTCTCATTCTTTACATTATTTCTCTTCTCACAGTCCAACGATGCCTTTTATTGAAATTATTGTCTACTTGAGTATTCTCTATTGAATATCGATGCAGAAATATTCTGCATTAAAAGTCATTTACATTAAAAGCATTAACATGCTATTTATAAACATTTGCCTTCTTAAACTCTCTTTCACATCTTCATAAAATAAGCTGGCTAAGAGCATAGTGATATAAATATGACAGTAAGCAACAATTGGCTAACTCTGCAGATTTTTGAGCATTCAGTAGTTTCTTATACAGTAGTTTCCTTTTAGTTAAGTCACATTATTAACAGTATTTGATTTTTTTCTGCTATAAAAACTATTTTAATTTGAGAGGCAATAAACCCATTTTTGTTGATTATTAAGATTTTTAAATTAATTTTTATTGTGACAATGTGAATTACAAATCGTTCTCAGTATATTGCGGTACATAGTGGCATTGAATCGGAGGTATCCCATCACCAGTGTTGCTCTCCCTCCACCCCAGTTCACAGCATCCCCTTTCTTTGCCCCCCCCCCCCAGACTGCTAGGGTAACTGATACCCTCTGTGTATAGCTTGTTGAAGATTGGTTATTGATCCTGTTCTTGACTTTGAGTTTGGTGTTTAAGTCTGATCTTTGTTTATTTCTACTCGTTCAGGTTTTTGTTTGTTTGTTTGTTGTTGGTTTTTTTTCTTTCAAACAGAACTACATAACTTGAATCATCATAAATTGAGGGGAAATAAAAGTGGATGGTACCAGAACCAAACAGTTGTCATACGAACGAGTAGAAATAAACAAAGATCAGACTTAAACACCAAACCCAAAGTCAACAACATGATCAAAGAGATTATAGGTATCAATTTAAAAGAAGAAAGGGGGAAAAAAGAAGAAAAACATAACAAAACAAAAATACAAAGAAAAATATGCATGAGCACCAGAGGAAATGTACAGTAGGTAGGTTTCTTATCTTGTATGTAGCCAATCCAGTTTCAATCCTCAGCATCCCACATGGCCCCCAAGCACCATTAAGAGTAATTCCTAAGCACTAAGCACAGAGCCAGGAGTCACCCTTGGGTATTGCCAGATGTGGCTCCTCAAAAGAAAAAAATGTAAAAAATGGTCTGTTTTTTCAGTATCTTTTAATCATAAAATCTATTAAAATTAAGATCATGATGGTTATAGAAATGCTGAAATTTTAGAACAGTGTTCCTTTTAATAATGACTAAGTGCGGATCAGATTTCCTTATTAAATAATTTTCAATAACTTAAACCCATTGTAATTGGGTAGTTGAGTCTCTAGTGAATCAGGCATTTGTTAGGTCCATAATTGTAGATAGAGACCCATTATTCTGTTTACTTTCCTTGTTCTTTAAGAATAGACAATAAGATACAGCCTTTATCATTCTGTTCTTATACAAAATCAATGATTCTCCTACTGATACAGTCACTTAACTCAATGGGCAGTTGATAAGAATTGTGAGGGTCAATGATCGGATGGAATGTAATCCTGACCTCCTTCTCTTCTCCCTGAAAAGATGATGCTTCCTATACAACTATGGTGATGAAAGCAAAGTGTGGCAAAATGTATTAGAACTCTGGGACTAGATTATCTATTGTTCAAATTGCAGCCCTATCACTGACTAGTTATCATTGTAAATAACTTAACCTCCCTAGTACTTAGGTCTCTCTTCTGAGCCATGAGAATAAAGTGAACATCAAATCAATAGGAAGAATGTTAGTATGGAAAAGTAATGTCTCTTATATGTTACCTGATGCCTGGCATGCAGTGAATAATACATATGAATATGTTAATGCCAAGGTATTCATGTCAAAGAGATGCATAGAAAACACCAGAGGAAATAAAAAAAAAGACATAATTTCCCCCACAGTACAGCTATTTTAATTTCTCTGGTTTCCATCTCACTTGAATTTGAGGGGTCCTTTACTTTGTTATATAGAAAGTACCAACTCTTCCATGTTAGATAAAAACCTCAAATTATTTCAAGTTTTAATTATTTTAACGAAGGTTTTTAGGTTGTTTGGGGAGACACACTTGATTGTTCGCAGGACTTACTCCTGGTTCTGCACTCAGAAATTACTACTGGGGCGTCAGAGAATAATCCGGAGTGCAGGGGATCAAGCCCAATTTGCCTACTTTATAAGGCAATTGTCCTACACATTGTACTATGGCCTCAGCCCTCGATATTAGTTGTTTATTTATTTATTTATTTATTTTGGGTTTGGTCTTGTTTTTTAACCCTAGCATTTTAGAACTCCTACAATCTAGTGTCATTCACAACATATTCTATTGAACAAACTGAGATAATCTGTCTCAAACTCAATTTACCAGGGGGCTGCATGAGGCAAAGTGGGGGTGATCCATGAGTGAAAAGTCAGTAGTAAGCCTTGAACATTAGGGGGTGTGACTCAAACAACTAAAAAAAGCAAAACAAAAAAAGATTCCTCTAGGGCAGGGCCACAAAATGTTGTATGGAGGGTTGCGAGTTTGAGACCCTGGCAGGGGAATGCAAGTTTCTGGACTATATCCACAGAAGAAGCAGACCCATTATAATTTGAATAACATACAACTCTTAAGATGGAGCTTGAAAGTCCTTTTCCTGGGAATACATGTTCCTCTCCACACAACAGTATCTATACCATTTTCTTCCTGATTCTAAATTATCATTTTACAGCACCTAGGAAGATAATTCAGAGAGCAAGTGATTTGCTTCAGCTCACAATTTGGAAGCTATTACTCAATACACAGAAGTTGAGTAATACTGAAGGAAATCAAATCACACTTGATTTCTATAGAGTCTCACCAAGCACGGGTTTCTTTATCCCAAACAAGTCCTTACTTCTGCCCTTATTATTTTTAGCAAAGATCTGCTCTAGACATTCATGTCATCTCAGCTTGTACCAAAATTCTCTTAGAAGCCTAAAAAATTCTGGATTTTCTCCTCCATAGGGTCTTATCCAGGGGTAAGTACATGTCCAGAAAAGCTGCATTTCAAAAATATTTCTCAGAGTTCTATTTTCTGTGGTCCATGAACAGATATTTGGAACAACAGGTTTGAACATTTTCCAAGATGTAGCAGAAAAGAAACATCCTGTTTTATTGCTTTCCTTTTGCCAAGGGCATACTATGGCTACAGAACTGGAAATGCTAAAAGTATGCAGGACCCCAGGAAATAGAGACTGGATATCTTGACCCCTGGGAATAATTATGGTGAGAAATATAGATGGAAGGCCGGGCCCTTTGGGGGGCATGTGTGAGCCAAAGGAACCTTGCTATTATGGGATACCAGGGTGCCTTTATTCAGCCTAGAGTTTATTAATGTGTTTATTCAGCAACTGTTTAAAGATCATGAGATGAAAGTCATTTTGCTGGGCACAGGGGATCCAAAAAGTATAGTGGAAAGTGAACAGATTTTATAATCTGCCAGATGTTGGTTTGAATCACTGCCGAGCTATGTGATTTTGAGCTATTTACTTAACTTCTCTAAACCTATTTTCTCATCAGCAAAATGAAAATAATGCTTACCTTGTGGTTTATCATAAAGGTTAGAAATAATACACGAGAGATGGATACCGTATATAGTACTTAGAACTTATTTAACATTTATATGCTGCATATAATACCTGCACCTTTACACACATTTTTTCAACCCTTATAACAATGCCGAAGTAAACACTTCTGATACTATTACTTTAGAAATATGAAAAGTGAGCTTCAAAAAAATTAGCTGCTACAATTTCAATAGCTTCTTAGAGGCAATTATGTTTTGAATCTATGTGTGTGAATACCAAATCCATGTTCTTAGCTATATGTTCTTTCCTACCCAGTCTAAAGGCAGGTGATTCCCTGACCCTTTCCAGCTTCCTACCTGGAAATGGTCCATCCATCCCAGGTAGGACCCCTAGAAACTGAGGACTTGGTTGACCTCCTCTAAGAATAGGCAATTAAGGCAATAGATGTGGAGATTCTTTTTTTTGGGGGGGTCACACCCAGCAACACTCGGGGGTTGCTCCTGGCTCACACTCAGAAATCACTCCTGACAGGCTTGGAGGACCATATGGGATGCCAAGACTCAAACCATCGTCCTTCTGCATGCAAGGCAAATGCCCTACCTCCATGGTATCTCTCTGACCCCAGATGTGGAGATTCTTATGGCTGTTAAAGAGTTTGTGTAAGTCAATACTGAAAGCAGAGTGGCTGTGAGAGCCTATAGAGATCCAAAGAGTTCATTTAATGATGATGATTGAAAGTCTAACTTTGATTCCATATCCCATTCAGTGTTTGTATCTCGCCACTTGCTCTTTGCCCTGACTTCCCATTACATGAGCTAAGTTGGAGCATATGCCTGTTACTTAATTTTTTGGAAAGACTAAAATGAAGTCTGTAATAACATCTTAGTGTTAAATTATAGCTGTGTAGCAACCATCAAATATATGCAGACAAAAATATTTAGGCCAAAGGTGGTCAATTTTATAATGAGGAAGGTCCACAGTGCTTCAAGTCGCAGAGGAGGGACTTAATTTCTGATTCTTCATGAACATATATCCCATTATATTATCCTGTGTTGACTTCACATGAGAACTGCCACTTGTCTGTGTTGCAGACAGGGATAGATAATGCATATGCTAATATATCTGGTGCATAGACAGCATTACTAATTTCTTTTCACTTATATGTAGGTCTTTAGGTTCCATAGAATTAGCAACAGATTCAAATTAAATAAATATTTGCCATCATAAATATGATGATAGTCCCAGATAACATTTCTTGGAGTTTTTTTTTTTCATTTTGTTAATGGTTATTGATTGAAGACCAAGAAGGCATAATATCCTCTTATTCTAATGGAATTATCTTAAAAGGTATCTTCTTATAGAATGAAGTCAGCTATGGAGGAACTAGAAATTCATCGATGGTTAGCTCATCACTTCTAATCAAATAAAACCAACTGTAACATTTTCTCTGTAAAGCTGATGTATTTTTTACTTAATTTTCCACTTCTTACTGAAACTGATGGTTTCCTGAAAATTTTATTTTAAGTAAATTTAGGGTAGGTAATGGTAGCGCATTCTGACAGAGCATATACCTACTTATAGATTTTATAATAGTTATATGAGAATGTGTAGAATATAGTCTTAGCATGATGATACTAGGAATATTCATCAGCTCACTCTACATATAGTAATTGTAGATTATGTATTGCTTAAAATGTACCTGGTTGGCAACCTTTGAATCAGTATGATGGAAATTTATAGAAAGTCAGAGGTATAGATGTTGTTTCTATAGTACTTATTGCCCCATAAAGGTTTTCCACAGTGTTTATTGAGTCTAATTGTTTCCCCTCATCAGAAATGATATTAGCTGTCTTCTTAGGCTTCATCCTCTTCCTTGAAAACATCTTTGACTATATTCTCATCTATTGGTGCTTCAAGTAGTTCCAAGTATATAATAAGAATGACTAATTTGAAACTTTGATTCCACATTCAGTTCTGCTAATGCTTTGTAGGAATTTAGGTTGATTACTCTATCACTTTATTGCACCTCATTTGCTTCTTCTCTAAACCATTCTGCTGGGTTCAGCTAGATTAGAAAAGTAGTCAATGGTTGTATTCTAGTTATCTGTCCACCTTCTTTAACATGACCACTAACTAGGATGCAGGGCACATCAGCAAAATCAGAACGCCTTCTTAGATGGCATCAAACTTGTGTGTGACTCTATTGATCTGCCACTCAATTTGCAAATCTACTGTAAGGGAAGGGAAAGAGGCCTATGAAAAGGTCTTGTCAGTTGGTTCTTATTAACCTCCCAATTCTAATTAAAAAAATAGCAGCCTGGATCTGGATCCAAGACAGGAGTAAATTTAATAGAGTCATCTTTTCTTCTGTTATTAATACCGCAGACATTTTGTTAGTAGCAATTCTATTTTTCCTGAATTTTGGTCTGGCCACCTACTCTTTAATTTATATTAGCGCTTACCTTTAGCTAGAATTAGGTGAGAGAGAGGTCAGGCAGGGCCTTAAAGCCTCCAACTGAGGTTAAAAGAAAGTCTTAAAAATTAGTTCTGTATCTTTTGGTGGGAGGTGGGTGGAGTAAAACCAAAACCTACAGTAAAGTGAATTATTGCCCCCTTGTGGGCAATACTTTATATGTATTTTCTTATACGAATAGAATTGTGCAGTGTTTATTATTTTAGTCTTCACTACCCTGAAACTGTTTGCCCTTTATAATGAACCTAAAGTTTTGTTTTGCTTGGGTAGCAGATATCTCAGAGACTAAGTTAAAGAAATCAACATTATATGGAACAAAACCAAGTCATGTATCTATTGTGTGGTCCTTACAGCTTCAAATGAAATGGTAAGGTCTCTGCAATACATTCTGTCACTTCAGGAGTTTGTTTTATTCTCTAAGAATAACGATTGCCTTTAGAAAAGAAGGCATTTTGAAATGGGAACCCTTAGTGGTGATATAAAATTTCAGCTGTTAATCAGGATTAGCTTTTGTTCCATTTTCATCATTCTGTACATGAAACAAGAAAGATGTTGAAAACAAATTGAGTTCTTTCAACAATAGGTAACAGACTCATGGTTAATGAATTTTTTATGGAAACATTTTAAGTCTTAAAAACAAAGGATGTCATTTTATGTCATATCTTTTTTTACAGGAAAATGACAAGATTTTTATGCATAGAACTGTTAGAGTTGGCTTATTACAAATTAATAGACATATATGTATGTAACATATTCAGAATGTCCTCATGTTTGTATTTTGAAAGAAGTTTAATTTCAGGATCAGAGCCATAGTCCAGCAGGGTAGGGCATTTGTCCTGCACACGGCTGACCCAGGTTGAATTCCTGGCATCTCATATGGTCCCCTGAGACTGCCAGGAGTACCATATTTTTTGCTCTATAAGATGCACCTGAGCATAAGACACACATTTATTATTTTTATTTTATATTTAAGCATCATGATTACACACATGTTTGTAGTTGGGTTTTAGTTACAAAAAAGAATAGTCCCCTTCACCAGTGTAGCATTCCCACCACTAATGCTCTCCATTTCCCTTTTCCTGCCCCCCCCACCCCGCCTGTATTCAAGACAGGCATTCTTTTTTTCTCACTCACTACCATTGTCGTGATAGTTGTCTGTCTAGTTATTTCTCTAACTGAACTCACAACTCTTTGTGCTTAGCTTCTATATGCTCTCTTCCCCTGCACTCAGGCTTCAGCTCCAGGTGGCATTCTCTCTATAAGATGCACTCTTTTTTGGGGGAGAGGGGTGTGTGTGTGTGTGTGTCTTAGTACAAAAAAATATGGTAATTTCTGGGCCGGGCGGTGACACTGGAGGTAAGGTGCCTGCCTTGCCTGTGCTAGCCTAGGACGGACCGCGGTTCGATCCCCCGGTTTCCCATATGGTCCCCCAAGCCAGGAGCAACTTCTGAGCGCATAGCCAGGAGTAACCCCTGAGTATCACTGGGTGTGAACCAAAAACCAAAAAAAAAAAAATGGTAATTTCTAAGCACAAAGCCAGAGGTAACCCCTAAGGACCACTGGGTGTGGCCCCCAAAGCCAAGCCATTTATTTTCATTTAGTTGTCAAAATGATTCAAATGAAAGTAATTTGTTTATAATAGCGTTGACATTTCTGGTCCTGTGTATAGATACTTTACTTCACCACACAAAATGCCCCAAATCCCTCACCTCTGATCTTATGTCAATGTTCCTTCCATGTAATTTCCCTGCCCTACCCCGATCTTGATCTGAGATGGTTGGGATTCTACCAGTCACCTTGTGAATAGAACATATGCTTAAAGGTTGTTTTCAGATTGTAGGTTTTCGAAAGTACATGCCCTTTTATAAAAATGTAGTGGTTAGGTGACCACTTGGAAGCTTTTCAAGTTATGACTTGAAGTTCAACATATATAGTCGTCTTCTTAAAGGTAGCTTATTATATATCAGTCCTTTAGAATTTACAAGTTTGTTTTCAGATGAATTTTTTTCATCAGATAAAATGTGATTGTGATCATCAGTTGAGCATTAATCAGCTTGTACAGTATTTTGAAAGTCAGTTATCTAGGAGATGTTTGAAAAGAAAAGTAGAAGTTAGTCAAACTCAGGACAAAGGGGACATGTAACATGTTGGTTCTTATCCTCAAACAGATACATAGTTAAAATGCAATGGTACTTCATGAAGAAGAGAATCAAAGTATAGTCTCAAATATTCTTTAAATGAATAGCCCAAAACAGATTTATGTGATTTACTTATTCTAAGCCACTCATTCCTTTGATTGATTAGATGGTTTAACATAATCATCCATGTATTTTTTCTGAATTGTTATAAAGATTGAGAAAACTTTCTTTAGGCTACATAGAATACACTGTGGTAAGTCCCAGGTACACTGTATTTGCCAACTTTGACTTCCATTTACACAAAAGAAACTTGATAAACTAACATTGATATTTTTACAATGCCCTAACTGTTTATATTGGCAATTCTTAAGCTTTTTATATTGGATTCTATTATCGACATTCAAGAATCTACTTGTCATCACAGTTATAAAGACTTTTTTTTTAATAAAAACTTTCTTTCATTTACCACAAACTTTAGGGAAAAGCAAACGTATAATACTCTTTAGAATAGATTAAATTGCCACACCGAAAATTACAGAGTGCTACATATTTGAAAATATGCTTTATTTTAATTAATAACAATAGTAATCATAATTTTCATAAACATCTTTATGCATAAATATATGTCCAAGGTTAGATGATTTTTCTAGATTGAGTCAAAATTTTAATGCTTTAGGTATTTTAACTTTTAAGAATCCTTGTAGAGGAAGTCGGACTGATAGCACAGAAGGAAGGGCATATGCATTGCGTGCTACCAAATTGAGTTTGATCCTTGGCATCCCATATGGTCCCCTGAGCCTTTCAGGAGTAATTTCTGAGTGTAAAGTCAGGAGTAACCCCTGAGCAATACTGGGTGTTTCCCCCAAACAAAACAAACAAACAGAATACAAAAGAATTTTTGTAGAGACAACTTTCTTTGGCATCTTTAGGCAGCTTTAATTGTTGATATTTTTATTGTTTACATACACTTGCCAGCTAATTTTATTTCTTTATAAACTAATTATTTTAAACTCTACAATTTTATGTCAGCTTTTAAAACATTTAATAAGCAGCTGGCCTTTGTTTGACAAATAATCAGTCAATCCTAAATAATCTGATCTATATTCCTACTCATTTTTGAATAAACTTAATTTGTCCGCATCAGACATAGCATAATCATGTATTTTTTCCGCTACTTAGTTTTTGTGACTTCAGGTGTGGAAACAACCTTTTCTGTTTCCAGTACTTCCTCTAAAATATGATTTAATGATTTGGTATGTGTGTGAAGCATATGTATACTTCTTGTTCCTCGGTATTATTTGCTTTGAACAACGAGAGACTCTCTTCCAGGTGAAACTCAAGTCTCTGTGTAAATTTCCTCAATTCAGTGAAGCCCAAGTTTCTAATCAGAACAATTGCAAATAGTAAAATGTAGTATTAGACCTGGTTTCAGATGGCGATTGGGAATGGCATTTAGCTAATTACGTTCATCTTCACTGGCTTACTTTCCCCAGTTTGTGAGTGTGTTTATATGAAAAAATGAAGTTATTTTTTCATAGACACAGCTGCAGCATTTTTCTCTTTTCATCAATGAATTGGCATTCTCAGGTCTTTCTCAAAATCACTCAGTAATTATAATACAAACCCCGGATAACGTGATCTATTCTGATTCTTAATTCTTTGTTGCAGTGATAGAAAGACTCACCTACGCTTTGTTTTTTTTTTTGTTTGTTTGTTTTTGTTTTGTTTTTGTGTGTGGTTTTTTTGGGTCACACCCGGCAGTGCTCAGGGGTTACTCCTGGCTCCATGCTCAGAAATTGCTCCTGGCAGGCACGGGGGACCATATGGGGCGCCGGGATTCGAACCGATGGCCTTTTGCATGAAAGGCAAATGCCTTACCTCCATGCTATCTCCCGGGCCCCTCACCTACGCTTTGTAAGAGCAAATACTGCAAGGATTTGTTTGAATATGGGAGCTCATGAGAATGAGAAATTTGTGTCTGACCATGTGTCCATATTTTCACAGCTTCATGTAATTTGTGAGTCTGCTGGATACCTTGGTTCAAAACTCATCTATTTTTTCTGATTCTAATAGAAGTAATCTGCAGCTGGACATTAGTAGTTCCAGAAGGGACAATTCACTTTGCTTTGTAGGAGAGTTGATATGACATCCTGTTGGACCATTTCCACATGTGTGCAAATCAGTGTAATTATGTTGGTTAGAGTGTGGCTTTGATAGTACCGTTGACTTTGCTCATTTTGATGGAAATCTTGTTCTGCTAGTGATATTTCATGCATCTTTTATCCTAGGTGCACTATAGTTTTACAGTGTCTCTCTCCCACTGCTCTGTATTTGTTTGCGTCTCTCTCACACACACATATACGCACACACACTGCTAACTTTCAAGTAAAAGATTATTGTCAGCTCATGTAGAAACTGAAAGGCCACGTAAATAAATGACTCATCAGACATCTCAGTTACAAGATTACCTTGCACTTTGCAGGGCCCTTCTTACAGAGGAGACCCTTTTCTATTAATCACAGTGCTTACCTGCAAAGCTGTAAAGCTGAGCTGGTCTTATAATAACACATACCATGCTAAGAAGACTTTCTCTTTAGGTCACATCACATATTCTGCCTGTTCTTGAAGAGAGTAAATTAGTATGCATTCATTACAGTCACTGCATTCTGAATGCACTCCAGAAAAAGACAGGTAGGATTTGTCACCGATGTTAAAAAGAGCTGGAGACTGGCAATCTGCTTAAAGCTTCAACCTTTTTCTGCAACTATGGGTATCATAATCTCTAAATCTTCTCCCATAATTGAAAAAGTAAAAAAGTAAAATCTATGACTTGTTCTTTGGGTGACTGGGGTTATATATAACTTTAAGTGGACAGGATGAATACACTTAAAAATTTCAAGTCTAGAAGTCATTCTGAGTAAAATCTTATACCTATCGGTGTAAAAAAGTTAAATAGAGGCACAGGTTAGCATGCTCTTAAATATGAAATAATTTGTTATTGAGTAGATAGGTAAAATCAGGATTATCTGTAGCTGGAGCTATAGCACAATAGGTAGGGCATTTGACTTGCAAACACTGGATTTGATTCTTGACATCTCATATTTCCCCTGAATCTGCCAGGAGTAAGTTCTGAGCTCAGAACCAGAAGTAAACCCTGAGTTACCACTGGATGTGGCCCCCAAAACAAGGAAAAATCAGATTTAATCAATTTTTGATCACTTTAATCTTACCAATTTCATATTTTTTTAAAATCCTAGGGGTTTGAAAATATGTACAACCCCCTTTTATATCTTTCATATCTTAGGTTATATTTTAATATTCTTTTATTACTTTGAGTTGGGCTTAAAGTCAAAACAGTCTACTATTAACCACAAAATATTTTCAGTTAATTTAGGCCTCTCCGTGGTCAAATCTTGGCTGATCATCTTAATTCTTCACTATTTGAAAAATATCCTACATGAGAAATGGGGCTGACAAAATATAAGGAAAAAAAACCCAATGAACCAATAGCACAGAGATGTCATTCAAAAGAGACTTCTGAGAAAAAAATTTTAGGCTTATAATTAAGTTTCTCAAAACATCTCTAGTTGGAACAGTTCTGTATGAATTATTGCCAATGGAACAATTGTGCAATTTGAAAAATTTGTATATAAGTCTTCAAAAGAATTTCTGAATTTTTGCCATATATGAATTGTTTTATAACCACTATTGAGTCACTTTGTTATATAATATTTCTTATCCTTGCTTGTTGATATTAGGAGACCCAGAGATATGATATTGACAATGACATTTATGTATTAGGTAAACTTATGAATTGATTTCTAAAAGTGAGCTTTCAGTCCTTTAGCAGAGATTTGCTATTAGTGAAAGTATTATGCATTTTATGTTCAACTGCATAATTTATATGAGAATTGAAATGATAGATGCAAATTTCTTTAAACAGCATTCAGTATATTTCTACCTTAACAAAACACATTTTAAAATCTGATCATTGTAATGATCTTTTTTATTCACCTGATTTTGATTTGCTTTTCAAGGAAACTCCAAATTTTAAATAAATCTATTTGAACAATATGGTCAGTGATGATTGGGCATTGAGGAGTGGTAAGACATACCCAGCAGTATTCAGGGGATCAAAAGGAATGCCAGAGATGCCTAAGCGATAGAACAACATTTGCCTTGCATGCGGCTGAGTCAGATTTGATCCCTAGCATCCCACATGGTCTCCAAAGTTATCCAGGAGTGATTTCTGAGTACAGAGCCAGGAGTACCCCTGAGCACTGCTGGGTATTGCCAAAAAACAAAGTGGCACCAGGAACTGAACTAGAGTTTACTGCATGAAATTTTAGGTGTCTGAAGCCCTGTACTATCTCTCTAGTCCAACAAAGATTTTTTTCTTTGATTAAGGACTTTTTGTTGTGTAGAGAATATACAACATATTCCTTCATGAAAATTTAATGGAAGTTTTTTTTTTTAAATGCCATTTTATGCAATGTATCTCATCTCTATTCTGTGTACTCTGGTAATGTTCCTAAACAGTTGTAACTACAGCTTCTTTGATTAATGATGGCTTTAACTAAGGCTTCATTGGGTGGATTCAACTATGTTTAAAAATGGCAAAATGCCATTGTAATATTTATGCCAGAATGTAATGAGAACCACAGACTAAGTTCATGGACCTTCATAATTTCTTCATAATTTAAAAGGAGGACACGTTCATATTTGGGCTCTTGTGCAGTGCTGTCCTGTAACTTCAAAAGTTATTATTTTTCTTTTTAAGCTGTTCCTTGTCATAAAACATATTGGTAAATAGGTTTTGAATGTCCACTCTAACAGCTACAGGCCATAATCTTAAATGTGACTGTTTTCCATTCTCAAGCAAAATAAGCTCTTTCTGATAAGAAGGACAAAATGAACAACACCTTCCTTATTCAGAAATCTCACAGTCTCTTCAACTAGTGTGACTCTTATTTCCTGAAACCTGTATCTATCTTTCTATCTTCTGGTTTGTTTCTTTCTTATCACAGCCTCCTTTTCTGCTCCATGGATTTAAAACCTGACCACCTGTAATAAAAGGATCTGAAATTTTGAATTCTTAGATGTGGGAAGGTTGGAAAGAAAAGATGAGAACTGAATGCTCTGTTTGTGCTATTGATTGCTGCAGTGTCTAATTCATGTGCCCACAGAAGAGGAAACTTAACTTTTGCAGAACTAGATAATAAAATTATGAACAGTGGACAGTAGGATTCTGATAGATGAATAAGAACCTTCTTGTGGGTCAGGGCAATAGGTCAGCAAGTAGGACACTTGCCTGGCACTTGGCCAACCAAGGTTTGATTCCTGGCATTCCATATGGTCCCTGAAGCTTGCCAGAAGTAATTCTTGAATGCAGAACCAGGAGTAAGCCCTGAGCACCACTGGGTGTGGCCCAAAATAATAAACAAAACCACCTTCTTGGACTGAAGGTGTAAGGCATTTACTTAACATTCTATATAATATAAGTGCCTTTTAGCTCTTTTGTGTTCTAAAAATTCTATGGTTGCCTGTGTGTTAGAACATAAAGAGGGTAATAGACCTAAAGTACATGCTTCTATTGTTCTTTTTTTTTCTTAACAAATCTGCACATATTTGCAGAGAAATGTTAAAGAGAAAGACTGAGTGCCATAACCACAGAGGTAACAAGTAAAAGAAGCAGGGGAAATTGCATTTAAAAAATGGTGGAGGAAAACCCCAACTATCCAGTTTGTGGTTTGGGCTTCCTAGTAGCAAAGTAAAGAGGAGAAATAGAGTAATATAGTTAAATTTTCCTTGTAGTAAGATTGGACTAACTCAGGGGGATGGGAAGCAGTTTTTCTTGCTCTGTTAATAAGAACACTTCATAAGAACATAATTTAATGGGTGTGGATAAGAAACCACATACCACCTAATGAATGATGGCCTCATGAATATTTATAGAAGGGAAAGAACTTTGCCACATATGTCCTAGCATATATTCACCCTTGGCGAACATGGATGGAATTGTGTTAATAGCAAGACATTTCCCCCCCCCCCCCCATAGGGTTGGGAGAGGAGTTTTAAAAGTTCTAGTATATTTACCATAGATAGATGCTTATTTTCTTTCAACATACTGACAGGTCAAACAGGAGAAAGATGTAAAGATGGCTAATAAAGAGTTGTATTGTTAAAAGTAGGAGGATAAATGGAACACTTGTGGCAGGATGATATTTTCGAGACTGATCAGGCCGCTGGGAGGTTTTTAAATATGCCAGTTCTCTGTAACAGGAAGATCAGTCTGTTTTAGACAGCATATCCAATTTAGGAAATTATTATTATTCCATCAAAATTAATGTGAACAATTTTCTCTTTGAGACTACTTTTTCCATAGGTGATGTTTTCCAGATGGGCTTTGTGTAAAACTCAGTGTTTTGTGTTTTTATTCCCCAGAAAGTCTTTTTTCTTTTCTTTTTTTTTTTTTTTTTTTTTTTTTTTTTTTTTTTTTTTTTTTTTTTTTGTTCCTTTGACATAGTCTTTATTTCTTTTTCCCCTGCACTCTAGGGAAGGGAGCACGGAAGACCAAGAAGAACAAGAAGAAGAAAAGAAAGCTGATAGAAAGGGCTCAGGAACAGCACAGCGTCTTCTTAGCTACAGACCGAGCAAACCAGTAAAAGTGAGACACAGAAGGTGGACTTTTGGGAGGGATGTATTTTTTGCAACAGTGCACAAAGCTACTCTCCATTTATGGACATTGTGGGCGGCCTTTATGTAGCCCTGACCAGCATCTGTTCCCACTAATCTTGTGAAAGGAAGAGCCATGGGTGTGGGCTCTGTTATTTATGCTTTGATTTGCATCTGGAGACTGTGAAGGCAGGAGTTTGTGACCTGAGTCAGTGGAAGCAGGAGTCAGTGGATCGCAAGTGACTTGACTGCGTGGAAGCCAGAGATCCAGCCTGGCACTGCAGAGAGGCAAGAGGTGTGAGATCACCATTGGAGAACGAATCTGTGCATATGTGTGTCAAAGGAGATACTCAGCAGGCAAAGTGCTATTCCACTGGGGACCTTGGCTCTCATAGTATGCATTTTCGAGGATCAATCAGAGGTGGCTATCTGCTTATTGTCCCCCCACACATGGTTTACAGCAACTGTTACCTTAGACCTGCTATGGGATGAGAATATTTTTAGCTGGGGAGATACCACAGAGATTCCTGCTCAGTTTCGCAACACCTCTAATATGTACATAGTCTGCTGGGACCACATCTAAGTCTCCGATTTCCTGTATATTTATGCTTTCATATGTGTACCAAGTCATACCTGATTAATATTATGTCATTTTTTTTCTAGTGGTTCCTAATCATTGTCTGGTAACTGACCTAGTTTTTGAGAATTGATCAGTGTTTTGTTGCCCCGTTGAAACTTTTCTTTATGGACTTATTTCTCATTGTAAAGATAGGATAAGCTAGTTTGTATATACCCAAATGACCAGAGTCAAATAATTTTGAATATTGATAGAGCTTCCTTTCCATATCCCACCAATAAAGCAGCATGCAGCAATTATCAGTCAGAAGTCCAACCTTCAGTTGAGTAGAGATATGTTGATTTTTGAAACATTGGAATTTATATATGATCACTTGGGATATTCATTATGCAATTTCACTAGCTAAGACTTTTTCAAACCCTCTCAGATATCTAGACATATGTTATAAATGTGTCTCTGTAGACATATACATAACTTAAAGTAGTCCCTGATTTTTAATAACAGAACTATCACTGTTATTGGGTCACTGTAGAAATTAACCCCATCTGACCATGTGAAGATCTGAGATAATGGATTAATTACTACAATTTTTAGTTCATATTTTAATAGCTATCAATTGAAAAAAATCCTTAATAATCTAAACAAAAAAAAGGAATACTCTGGAGACTTTCCAGGAATTTTCAAGGTAGTTGTTTTTTAAAAACACCCTTGTTCATTTGGTAAAATTTGTTCTGAGAGTGTTATGAATTAGCTTCTTCTAGGGTGTCCTTATTTTCTTGACTGATCCAGAAAACTAGAATAAGATATGGTTGCAGTTTTTGAGGAAATAACCAAAGCAAGGTAGTTTTTGTTGTTTATTTTCTTAATCACCTTGCATTGGCAAAACTACCTCTTAGACATTTTTGTTTAATATTTGAGTCAACAGCATCTTCCCTGTGAGTGTAAATGTCATATACATCCTTATGAATATATTATTGCTATGAGATAATAAGCCATATATGAATGTTGTATACAACTTTAGGGTTTGCATTTAACCCTAAAGTGTTTGCCTCCTTTCACGTCTAAATACATTATATACATATTTACTAAGTGGAGAGGAGTCTCCTTTATTTACTGCTTCATCCTTAATGAGTCAGTACCTGTTCTGTTTCTGGGATGTTCTTTTTGTGCATTAAAAAACTTTAAAATTACATCTTGTGGAAAATTTCTTTCAAATATACATTTAGGAGAGAAAAGCAATTCTTTTTTTTTTTTTTTAATTTGGGGCCCACACCTGATGATGCTCAAGGGTTATTCCCGGTGGCTATGTGCTCAGAAATGGCTTGGGAGACTATATAGGTCATCGGAGAGTGAATCGATGTCCATCCTGGGTCAAGTGTGTATAAGCAAACATCTTACTGCTGCGCTCCCAGAAAAGCAATTCTTTATCAACTCTATCCTCCCCCAACAGTGATTTTTTATGCAACTTTATTGGTAACTATGTCTAGGACAAACTGAATCAAATTACATTATGATGAATGGTAAGTGAAGAGCAGTGACTCAAAAACCAGCTTGTCTAGGAGCCAGTGGGAAATAATTTTCTGTCTGCAGCTCTGTTTCCCCATCTGGAGATTATAATAAATATCACCTACCTATAGTTTAGAAATTGAATTAAGTAAAACATATCAAATATGGTAAACACAACTTGGTGCATACTAATCCTATACAAGTTGTTACTTATTCAAGTTAATCACCTCTCACTTTAAATTTTTAATTTTTTAAATTATCACTTCTATTACCTGGCCATCACTTGATCAAACTTATTCTATGGGTAATTGATATATTCCTACTTGACATTTTTCACATCTAATATTCATTTTATATTAGGTATAATTTTAAGTTAATAAAGGTTTACTTCTATAAGTCTCAGGAAATGGGTAGAAGTTTCAGGACAATTTCTTTTCCCACCAGAAAAAAAAGAACTCTGTTTTGGTGTTTGTCCTAGAAAGAAAGACTGACATTATGAAGACTATGTTATAAAGACTGACATTTACCAGCTTTCATTAGAGATTTTATCTCGTTGTTTAACCCAGATCAAAGCTAAAAACTATTAAGCATGAACAGGGTTAAGAAAGCAATTAAGATGATTCAGGTATTTAGCATAAACTAAATCCTAGAACAGGAAATGTAGTTAGAGATCCCAAAGGAAGCAGAAGTCCAAGACTTACCTAGTAAGGGACCAAACTCTGTCACAACAGTAGAAGAATCTACCACAGATTCAGACCAATCCAATATTGAAGACAGCATGAGGGAATACTTGTAAGAAACAGTTTTGCTTAATTCACCTTTTGGACCAATGAAAACATGTCCTCAATTGGCAACATTAGAAATAGAGTTAGAATCACCACAGCTGCCACCACAAAAAAACTCATGGCCAGCTTCACAACTTCATTACTGATCTCGGAAGAGATGCAAACCAAGCTGCTAAAATTCATGGGTACATTGTTCTTCAAGCTGAAAACTGTGGAGAGCCCTCAGGAGAAGGGTGAGTCAAGGTAAGTTTCACCCCACTGAAGCCCTGGCAGATGACACCTCTCTGCTGCCACCATAACAAAAACACAACTTCTCTGCTTCAGTGCTAATCTCTGTAGAGATGCCAAGTTAATGAAAGTTCCAGGTACATGGTTTTGAAGCAGAAAATTCTGTGGTCTTCTCAGATAAACTCATCACCTCGGTTCTATAGATTCTGGACTTCAGTAGCACATTACCTTGTATGCAGACTGAGTGGTACCTCAAAAATCCATAATATTGTTCAGTAGGAGAATATAAAATTAGATGGCAATAGCATAGAAGCTAACTAGCTCAATAAACAATAACAGAATGTTCAACTAACAAACTGCTTAGTTAAACCTCAGAAAATTAACTAATGACCTTTTTATGAGATTAAAAATGTTCACAAATTGTCTTACTGAAGTATTTTTGATAAATCATTAGCCATTTTATTGTAACAGCCCTATTTTATGTCTGCTAAGGGGTTATCCTTGGGTTGTGGGTGGGAAATGGGTCAATGGTGGAGAGAAAGTCACACTGGTGGTGACATCAGTGTTGAAACATTGAATGCCTGAGTTAACAGTATTATGAACAACTTTGTAAACCCCAGTGTTTAAATAAAGTAAAAAAAAATCAGTTAGAATCACACCAGCCTCTGCTGTTGATTTTCTAAGCCTACAAATATTAAGAAAAAAATAACAAGCTACAGACAATGAATTGTCATATCATCAGGGTAGTTACACCAAGATTATTTAGTCCTTTGGGTACAAATAGCAATACTATAAACATGCCAATTTCATGTATGAAGAGACAAAACTAGTAACACTGAAAATGTATATTTGCCCAACTCTTTAGCCACCCCCTTTTGAAAATAGATAACCATCACGCTTATACTATTGAACCCATTACCTCTTTAGTGAGATCATTCCCTTTCATTTTTTCAGCCTTAGGCCCATTCAGCAAAATGTTTTTATTTCATTAAGGTCTTCGTTGACCCAAATCCTAAACAGTTAGTTTAATTGATGGATTTTATCTTTTAGTCTTATCAGAAAATAAATTTATCAGAATATTTTATCCCCATCACTGTATTGAAGTTGCTCTGACAATAATGACATTCCTTGCTAAATATGTGCTGTTTTTACCAAGTGTGATTTTCTTCCTCATTGGATTTCCATGAAATTCTTAAACTGGGTTTCAACTTCATGGGCTACTTATTTTCAGTCTCCTTTTCAAATTATTTCATGGTTAAATGAAAGTTGTTGGCATTTCATGACTTATTCCACTGTCTCATTTTTTAAATTTATTCTTCCCATTCCCTCATTGTCCTGAAAAACCTAAACTTCGAACTTTAAACATCACCTATCTGACATTCCCTCACAAATCTATCTCCATATACTTGAAACCTATTTCCAAGTTTTTATTAAATATTTTGACTGGAAAGCCCCATACTTACTCAGCATATAGTTGAGTAAATAAACCATTCCAGTTATTTCAAATGGAGAATTTTAATACTGGGGATTAGTTTTATCAATGAAAATTAACAAAAAGCTGAAACATAGATGGCAAGATGACTAGTGAGTAACAAGAACTAGAAACCACATCTCACTCCTAGGGCAATAAAGAGAAAGAATGAGGTGGGAATTTTAGACTTCCACTAGAGTTAGGACTTTAACTGAGGTTAGAACTATGGCTACAGAGAAAGTTGGAACCAAAGACAGAAAGTTTGGAACAGGAGTGATAGTACAACAGATAGAGCATTTGAGACTGACCCACGTTTAGTCCTTAAGACCACATAGGGTTCCCTAACTAGCACCTAAGCACAGAACCAGGACTGAGCACCACCATATATGTAGCCAACAACAACAGCACCCAATTTCAGAATGCTTTGTTGATGAAAATTAAAATCTTATAAGGATATAACATGAGAAATATCCATGACCTGTTTCTGCTTCCCAGTATCTAATCATCCAGACATGCCATTCCACAAAAACTTGCCTAGAAACAAAAGTGTTGCAGTTATGTACTCTGTGGTGCTAAAGAATAAATGGGGAAGGACAGAATAAACCTAATAGCAGGTAATTCATATTATCACAAATTTCAAATACCCAAGTAAACTCTTTTTTCTCTCTAGAATATTTAATACCTGCCTAGTACCTAATATTCCTAATATTTTCCCATTATTCTTTAAATATAAGTTACTGAATTCTAGTGACTTACCTTTAAAACATCTCGAGAATTTCTCCACGCCTCTTCACTTTTTTTGCTTCAAGCTTATTTGGTCCTTTTCTTGTCTTTCTCTCACAAAATGTCTTTATTCTGAGTAGTCTAAAACATCACTCCTCTTATTTCAATTTCTACCACTTATTTTTATGTGGATATGTTTGTACTACTATTCTTCAAATAACTTTGTTCCTTGTAGAAAAAGTATTTTAAATTTTTAAAAGCAATACAATATAGAACTTACTCTTCATTCATTTTTCTTGTGGAGACCAAGAAAATATTTGTGGATAGATAAACTATCATCATAAAATCTTCAAGCGTTCTTTTATGGTAAATTTGGATACTCTTGACATACCTTAATGTATGAAAATGTAGGGGCAATGTCAATTTTAATAATCATCGATGAAATAGAAAATAGGAGATGCTGAATAGTTTGAATAAAATTGAGAATATGATAATTATATGGTGACTATTACTCTATGATAAATCATTATGGCAAATTGCCACGTGCCACCTTCCATAGGTTAGAAAGAATTGCCAATCACTGATACCAAGACCCAACACAATAGTGATGAAATGAAAGCTTTTTTCCCTTAGATATAGTTAAGATATATAAGCTATAGTTATCCACTCTCACCCTTGATAGTTGTTATAGTTTTGGAAGTCCAAGCATGAATTATTAAACCAAAAAATTAAATGTAGCTAAATTATAAAAAAGAAATAAAACCATCACCATTTAAAGATGACAAAGTATCATAAAATGGAGGGATACAACATTTTGAAAATACAGATACCTGTTGCATTCCTATAAGAAAAATAATCAGGGGCTAGAGTGATAGTGCAGTATTAGTGATGTGGAGTATTTTTTCATGTGTCTTTTGGCCATTTGTATTTCTTCTTTGGCATAGTGTCTGTTCCTTTCTTCTCTCCATTATTTGATGGGGTTATTTTTTTTTCTTATTAGGTTCTGTCAGAACGTTGTATATTTTCGATATTAGCCCCTTATCTGATGGATATTGAGTGAATAGTTTCTCCCATTCAGTGGGTGGCTTTGTATTTTAGTCACTATTTCATTTGAGTGCAGAAGCTTCTCAGCGTAATATAGTCCCATCTGTTCATCTCTGCTTCCACATGTTTGGAGAGTACTGTTTTCTTCTTGAAGATTCCTTTAGTCTCAATGTCATGGAGTGTTTTACCTATGTGTTGTTAACTATACCTTATGGTTTAAGGCCTGATATCAAGGTCTTTAATCCATATGCATTTAGTCTTTGTGCATGGTGTTAGACGGGGGTCTGAGTTTCCTTTTTTGCAAGTGGCTAATGAGTTGTGCCAACACCACGTGTTCTGGAGGCTTTCCTTGCTCCATTTTGGATTTATTGCCCCTTTATCAAAAATTAGTTGATTGTGTGTCTGGGGAACATTCTCTGAATACTCAAGTCTATTCTACTGATCTGAGGATCTGTCTTTATTTCAATACCATGCTGTTTTAATAACTATTGCTTTTGTAGTACAGTTTAAAATAGGAGAAAATAATGCCTTCCTTATTCCTTTTCCCTAGGATTGCTTTAGCTATTTGTGGGTGTTTATTGTTCCAAAAGAATTTCAGGAGTGTTTGATCCACTTATTTAAAGAATGTTCACATTCTTTGAGAAATTTTTCCATTGTCTGAGGCAATCTAAGGCAATCTCTTCTGCTGTATGGAGTTGTTATGCAACTCATTTTCCAGCTCACTGATTCTATTCTTAGCTACTGTTACCCTGTTAGAGAGGCTTTTTTTTTTTTTTTTTTTTTTTTTTTTTTTTTTTTTTTTTTTTTTTTTTTTTTTTTTTTTTTTTTTTTTTTTTTTTTTTTTTTTTTTTTTTTTTTTTTTTTTTTTTTTTTTTTTTTTTTTTTTTTTTTTTTTTTTTTTTTTTTTTTTTTTTTTTTTTTTTTTTTTTTTT
>PVKC010013630.1:0-22817 GCA_004027635.1 Crocidura indochinensis | reverse complement strand
GGGGACCATCAGTGGTGACATTGGCAGTTGTCTGGAACAGCCCTTGGAAGCCAGTTCTGTAGAGGGCAGCGGGCTGTCAGGGGCCCACACAGAGGGCAGGTAGAGGAGGGATGGGTGTAAACACGCAAAAACACTCAAGGCACAGATTCACTGAATGGGTCGGGGGTGCTGGTCAAATTTGAGTTTTAAATAGTTGATCTCTATATGTGCTGCCAAAGCGAACACTAAATAGCTGATCTCTAAAAAGTAGGGAAGTAGGAGGTCAGCAGAGGAAAGCCAAGGTCAAAGAAAAGAACTTTCATCCTTTGGGATCAGATTATGGTCTTTTGTAAAAGAAAAAAAACTGATGCCCCAAAAGACTGGAAGTTAAATTTTTTAATTCTCTAGAATCATCATCTTTGAATTTTTTCTTGCTATGAGAATAGTGAACACTCCTTGGCTATAGAGAAGATGGGGACGTGAAAAGAAATCAGACACACTCTTAAGTGGGAAGGCTAGAGATGTAAGTGAAAACAAAGGAATGACTCGTCAAATCCCCAGGTGAAGTATCTGCCATAGGATGAATTTTCTGTGAGATTGGAACAATTACAATGCTCCTCTGTTCTAAGAAACCACCCTCCATAAACAGGGTGTTATTGCCATTAGCTTCCTGTTGAAATTTATTGTTGTGGAATTCAAGGGTGATAGATGTCCCTATCACCAACAGAGGGAAAAATCTGACAATATGGTGGGGCAAAGGTTTGGAGGTGGAGGAAACCCTTGTTGAACATAGAATTCAAAGACTTCCCGGTGGTACACCCTTTTTGTTATTTTTGTTGTTGTTTTGTGGGGGATCACACCAGTGGCACTCAGGGGTTATTCTTGGCTCTGCATTCAGAAATTACTCCGAGTGGTGCTCAGAGGACTATGTGGGATGCCCGGGATAGAACCTAGGTTGGAGGGATTCAAGGCAAACTTCCTCCCCACTGTGCTCATTGTTCAAGTTTCTGGAACACATTTCATTTGTACTAGGCTCTGAAACTTCTTGTCCAACCCTTTTCTTTTCTGCCTTTGACCCTAATGTAGCAGTCTTTTTGCTCATGAACCCTTTTAAAGCAGAGACCAGGTAGGAAATAACTTTAGTATCATTAGTTTATCAAATCCTTAATTTACTGAATTAAATTACGGGTTTATCAAATCCTTAAATTATTAACCCAGATGCTAACCTGCTCTTATCAGGAAAAAATCATTTTAAATAGATGTGATGGCTCTTCAAAAGCTACAGAAAGCTAGGGGCCAGGCGGTGGCGCTGGAGATAAGGTGCTTGCGCTAACCTAGGACGGACTGCGGTTCGATCCCCCGGTTCCCCATATGGTCCCCCGTGCCTGCCAGGAGCGACTTCTGAGCGAATAGCCAGGAGTAACCCCTGAGCGTCACCGGGTGTGGCCCAAAAACAAAAACAAACAAACAAAAAAAAAGCTACAGAATGCTAACAAGAAAGGTGATCTAATAACTTCCTGCTGCATAAATTCTTAATCTTCTTTTATTTTCCCATCTAAGAAGACACACTTTTCTTTGATTCCTCCTAATGGAGCATCTCTGATGATCCCCAGGCTAATCCTGACTGTTCCACCAGATCAACTCCTTTTCTCTAACCTTCATACATCTACTCAATTCTTTTTTTTTCTTTTTTTTGGTTTTTGGGCCACACCCAGTGACGCTCAGGGGTTACTCCTGGCTATTCGCTCAGAAGTCGATCCTGGCAGGCACCGGGGACCATATGGGAACTGGGGGATTGAACCGTGGTCCATCCTAGGCAAGGCAGCAGGCACCTTACCTCCTGCGCCACCTCCCGGCTCCCAACTCAATTCTTATAATAAGAGAAGAGTAGCCAAACCAACCTATATTAGGCTTGAACCCCTCCCCCACCCATGGTATGAGTTGCATTTCATTGCATCAGGATATTGCACTGGTGAGTCAGAGATAATTAGTTTTTGTCATGTCAGTAAAGAGGAATCAAAGGCTGGTCACAGAGGAGCTTGAGAAAATATTCAAGGAAAGATATCAAGGGGCCAGAGCAGTGACATAAGTGGTAGGGCATCTGCCTTGCAAACACTAACCTAGGACTGACCGCGGTTCAGTGCCCCAGCGTCCCCGAGTCAGGAACGATTGCTGAGTGCATAGCCAGGAGTAGCTCCCGAGGGTCACCAGGGTGGCCCAAAAACCAAGAAAGAGAAAAGACATCAAGATTTAAAACTTGAAACTTTCTAGAAACAGATTTCAAGACTAGGAGAGAAGTTGGGTTGGCACATTGAAGCCATTAGTTTTAGTTTAATAGGTGATTAGAATAGATGACTAGGACTTCCCTAATGGAAGGTGGTCATGTGGGGATGATGGGTGGAGTTAGATAAGTAAGGGTGACTTTGATTGGTTGGTTGAACTATAATTGACCCGCTTTCCCACAGTCTGCCTTGTACTTGTTGATAGAATCTCCCATCTGGGCCCATAAGTGCTTTGGGATAATGTTGCATCGTGTGATTTTTCTATACCCAACATACCACCCAGCACAATGTTTTGCTTGCTGCATGTTTCCTAACTGACTGAAAACCCTCCTAACAGATCAGTCATTTCATTTAGTCTGGCATAAATAACACTAAGTGGTAGTTCATGTAAACTACATTTGACAAATCAGTGTTAAATGTTTTATGATTTATTATACCTGGCAATATTTACTAAACCCATTTTACTCTTCAGAGAAGTAAATCAAGAACACATTTGCAGGAGGTGTGCAAATTTTAAGTCACATTGCCCACATTAAATGGTCTCATTTAATTTAATGAGAATAGTCTCATTTTCATTAGGAAGTTTGCTTGTATTTTATGACCCAAGGGCCCAAAAGAGGGAGTCAAATTTATATTCCAGCAAAAGGGTAGAATTCCTGGTGCCATTTTCATAGAAGACCAGCCCATGTTCTATTGAAAATTCCAGCCTACACTGATTACTGGTCTCAATAAACATATTATGGGACTTTAATAATTACCAGTGCTTCAATATTATTGGAAAACATAATAGGGAAATATTTAATATTGCCAAATAATTGTATCCTATGTATTTTTCCATTTTAAAGAGTCAGCCCAAGAGATAGTACAGTGGGTAAGGCACTTGCCTTACATGTGGCTTAACCCAGTTTGTTCCCTGGAATTCCATATGGTCTCCCAAGCCTTCCAGGAGTGATCCTTAAGGGCAGTCCCAGGAGTAACGCCTAAGCATCGCCCCCCAAAAATAGAACAAAAATTTAGTTACAGGGGGCCGGGTGGTGTCGCTGGAGGTAAGGTGCCTGTGCTAACCTAGGACAGACCTCGGTTCGATCCCCCGGTTCCCCATATGGTCCCCCGTGCCTGCCAGGAGCAACTTCTGAGCATAATAGCCAGGAGTAACCCCTGAGTGTCACTGGGTGTGGCCCAAAAACCAAAAAAAAAAAAATTAGTTACAATGATAGTGTTCACCCATCATCCAAATACACTCTTGGAGAGACCAGCAAGAACAGCTGTAGGTTGGAGCCAGAGTTTGGAGTTAGGGGCTGGAGCAGTGACACAAATCATAAAGCATCTGCCTTGCCTGTGCTATCCTAGGATGGACCGCAATTTGATCCCCAGCATCCCATATGGTCCCTCAAGCCAGGAGCGATTTCTGAGCACATAGCCAGGAGTAACCCCTGAGCATTACCCCCCCCCCGCCCCAGAAAAAATTCCAGTCTGAATTGAACTGAGGTACATGAACCAGCCACAGCAGCCTGTCAGTTGTGGGCAGAGTTTTGTGGGGAGCCCCAATTTGGAACAAACTGAGGTTTGTGAGACCAGCAAGACCAACTTGTAGGTGGTGGCCGGAGTTTGGACTTAATAAATGCCAGTCTAGATCAAGCTAAAGTACACAAACCCAGGAACAGTAGTCTATTAGTTGTCGGTGGAGCTTGGAGGGGGAAAAGTCTCAGTTTGAATAGAGCTGAGGTGTGTGAGACCAGCAGAGCACAATCATTCAGCTTTGCTCTGCAGCTGCACATTTCTTCCAGTTAAGGAGTTGCGGCACAACACATAATAACAGTACCGCACAACAAAGGTCACAATGAGAAAACTATGCAGAACCCCACCACACCATGTGACTGAAGATGCTAGCTCTGGAAACCCAACCAACACAAGCCACCTACATAACCTTTCTGCTCGGAACTTTAGAGAGGAAATTTTAAAGATGTTCCAAGAACTTAAAAACCTCATGGAACAGACAGCTCATATGAGAGGAGAAATGAGAATACTTCAAATATCAGGGCTAAGTAACATGTTAGATGATGAAAACCTCACTGGAAAGCCTCACCAGCAGAGTAATAGCCTCTGAGTACAGAATCAGAAAGCTAGAAGATGAGTTGCACAACACCTTCATACAACAGAAAAGGCCAAATACACTGTTGGTTCTCTGTCATCCCAGTGTAAAACTCAGAGACACAGATGAACTTCATAAAGTTGCCTAAAAACCCAAGTTTACTCCTTTCTAAATGGTTTGATGTCAGACAGTCAGTGCCAACAATAGGCAATAATGACAGACATACTCGTTTCCTATCCTGTCTATTGAACATTAAGAAGACATGAAACTTGACTTGTAAAATGATGTTTTTGGACTAGAGAATCATGTGTGTACATGCAGGTACACAATAACATATCAGCAGGACAGAAAAATCTTCTAGACATTAGCAAGTCAGCTTCTACGATAGCCCTTACAAGAAGATGTCTTTGATCTTGAATTCAGTGAGGACTTCTATCCATTCAAACTGCTTTGGAACGCAATATTTATTTTATTTCATTGTAATTAATTTGGGGGTCATAACCAGCAGTGTTCAGGGGTTACTCCTGGCTCTGTGTTCAGGAATAATTTCTGGCAGATAAGGGCACCACAGAGAATGCTGGGAATCAATGATGGTTAGCTGCATGCAAAGCAAATGCCCTACCTGCTAAACTATTGCTTCAGCCCAGCAACATTTGTTGTAAATTTGTGAATGATCTGAGAAGATAATAATCTTGATTCCCTGGCCTTTCAAACCATCTTAGTCTGAAGATGCGTTTCCTAGAAAGGATATTCCTGGAGATCAGGAGCAGAGAGGTCCACCCTATCTATGGTGGTAGCTTCAAAATGTGGAATATAGGTAGGATGAATTAATTTCCCAGAGTTTGCTTTTTATACTTGTATTTGCAGAAAGGGAGTGGGCGAGTAGATGAACTAACTTTCCCTGTTACCTTCCTTGCACATTTCTACAGAAAATGGTGTGAGAGACTCTAGTGGAAGCCACACTGTTACCATCTTGCAATTTACCCTACCACCAAAGATCAGTCCTCTCATCTATGAGTGTGAGATGGTAGCTTGATCTGTAGCGACTTCACCTTCCACTGGCTCCTTCTCTATCTTCAGAAACTCCTGGGAAAAACTCCCTTCCTATTTGAAAATGAAGCATTCCTATAAAGTACGGCTCCCCCTTAGCCAAAATGGTATCCAGTAAAGAGGCAATTACTATGAATTTAAATAGTAAGTGCTTGAACATACTAGAAGCTCTGAAATAACCTAACAAATCACACCAAATACTACATAAGCACTAAAATCACTCTCATATTCTGTAAAAGAAGGACTATAGTAGATCCTCAGCCTAGAGAAAGGAAACTTTCTGGGAAAAGAGCCTGGTAGTGTTTTGGGACTGCTTGAGCTGCTGCTGTATGCAGAAAAACAGCAGCAAGACCAGCCCTGTGCACTGGTTCAGCATTGAGTCTTTTGTTATAGCAATGACCCTTTTTTTAGGTTTTCTGTAGTGAGTAAAAATGGGTGGAGTTCTCTGATGCTAACTTTGCTGGTCTATGCTGAATTCTTGAGGAAGGGGTTGGGGGTGGGTCTCTGTTCCCTAGAGTTGGAATCAATAAGTTGAGGCAGGTTTTGGTCTCATGGATACTCTCTTTCCCTTTCCCTCTCTGTCTTCACTGTGGACTTTAAATGCTGTAAATGCCAAGCTTGACATATATAATTATATATGTGAGTTTATATGCATATCTGTGCATGTGTATTTGTACATCATTTATATAATATGTGTGTGTGTGTGTGTGTGTGTGTGTGTGTGTGAGCAGTCTGTGGCTCTGATCCTCACAGAGTGAGCCTGACTGATTGATGGTCTCCTCTTGTCATACTAGTGTTCAGGAGACTTGGCTGAAATATTTTAATTGTTGAGGTTGAAACACATTTTTCGCCTCATTTTAGCTCATCTGTATTGGTGAAAGTGCCCCTACAAAGACATTGGTGGTGGGAAGTGTGCACTGGTGAAAAGTGTTGGACATTGTATGATTGAAACTCAATCATGAACAACTTTGTAATTGGGCAACTCATGGTTTCTCAATTAACTCATTATTTATTAAAAAGAAAAAAGAAAATGCCCCAGCTGTGCTTTTCTTTCCAAGAAAGATGATTTTATCCTTCATCCTCTATGTCCACCCAGGCCCCTCAACTGACTAGGTAACTTTCTAGCTAGAAAGGAAGGGATATTCCAGAGACTGATTGATGAAAGAACCCACATCTCTACTTATGTTAATATTTCTATGGGTCACTTCAGACAAGAAAATCCAGGAATAATTTTTTACCAGTGGTCAATCTTAAAAATCTGGTCTAAAAACTTGAAGAGCAAATTATTGTTTACTCTTTCACATGGAAACTTGGCTCACAGATTCTTTTTTCACTTTGATCTATTAGTCGGACACGGTTGGATGCATATTTCCAGAACTGATATCCTGGGTCTGTCAACTCTTCTGCTACCTCATCCATCAGAAGAAGGGGTTTGTGAAACATGATGGATCATTTACTTTCTATCTGAACCAACTTCAAGCAGGCCAACTTATTCTGCCTAGATCCATGTTGGCTCAGTGAAGCTGAAAGTGCAACCTCACAAGTATGATGGTAAGAGCAATGCCTCCTGGCCAGAGGGAACAGATCTGTGCTCTGTCTACCATGCTCTGGGCATGATGTAGTTATCGTGCTGGTCATGCTGCCTGTTTCCCAGAGGCCAGAGTCAAAGTCTTCTCCCACATCCAGCAATGGGATTTATGGGGAGCCTTGATAAAACCAATCCAATTTCTAGGAATTTAAATGAAATCCTCATAGCTCACATTTTTACAGAGTGCTGATTCAGGTTCCCTGCATGTGTCTTACGAGGCATTTTCTCATTAGAGTGACTTACTCTTAGAGGAAGTTGTTACTATCTCCAATGTTCAGAGCAAGAACATCCATCTAAACCACTAAACCCCAAACTATCATATAACTGGGACTCAAACTATACTAATTGAACTTAAAAATGTAAGGAGTTGGGGTTCAGAGCAGTAATACAGTGAGGAAGGCATTTGCTTTTGCATGCAGCCAACCTTTGTCCCCCAGCATCCCAGATGGTCCCCTAAACCCACCAGGACTAATTCCTAATTGCTGAGCCAGGAGTAAGCCCTGAGCATAGCAGGATGTAGCCCACACTAAAAATTATCTGGAGTCCAGTTTGGGATTCATTATAGGAGGGAATCTGGGTCAGGGTGGTGGGAACAAATGTATGCTTCAAAACTGATTGCAAGCAATGATGTAAATCATGGGCCAGAGAGATAGTACAGCAGGTAGGATGTTTGCTTTGCATGCAGCAGACTCAAGTTCAATCCCTGATACTGCATGTAGTCCTCCTATCCTTGAGACAGGTGGTCCCTGAACACAAAGCCAAGAATAAGCCCTGCACACAGTCAGTGTGGAGTCCAGAAAATGAAACAAACCCAGAAAGTGTTAAATTTACTTAAAAAAAAAAAGAATGAAGACTCTGAGGATGCAAAGGGTTTACCACCTTGTCTGAGAACTACACAGCCAAGAGGCATTAGAATGAGGGTTTAAGCCCAGTATACTGTTACCGAGGCCTCTGGACCCTCCTTGAATCACCCTAAAAAGGGGACAGCTCCAGTAGGAAGGAATAAGTGATTCTGACTCAACTAGGAGCACAGCCAGCCTGCTCCCCACCCACCCCATCATACCACCCAACAAGGAGCCGACAGAAGAACTGGACACTCATGTTGACATCAGAGTGAGGCAGAAATTGCAAGTGTCCACCCTGGTGAATGGCCTCGGTGAGGAATGGGGGAGGCAGGCAGCTGTTGTTGGCTCCTGTCCTGGTCATCTGCTCAGATCCCGGAGCAGAGGCAGAATGATGTTTTCTAAAGCTTTTCTCTGATGATTAAATTATGGTGAAATGAAGGGGGATAGGTAGGAGACAGGGCCCACAGACCCAGTGGCTTCTGGCCAGAGTCACAAGCACAACAATCTGGACCACATGATTCTAGTCAAATATGCTAAGTGCCCTGCCTTGCAGCACATTCTCAGCTTCATGCTGGACTGTCAGGACTTGTTGCCCCGTGCTTCGTGGAGAGGAAAGCCAGGTGTCGAGGGCTGTTCTCCTGAGTCAGACCCTCCTGGATGGCAGCTGAGTGCCATGCCCTGCTGGCTCTCGTTAGCATTCTCTTGGCCTTGTCATTGCCTGAGAAAGAAATTGGGTATGATGACTCTCTCTGGACGTCTCACCGATTGCATCCAGTGTTGTTCTGCCCTTTCGACAGTTCAGAATGAATGAGCTCAAGCCACAGGCCAGATTCTCCTTCCAATTGACTGCTCATCCCAGAGGAGCAATGAAACACCTGTCTTGGTGGAGCTGGGCCAACAAGTCCTGCGCTTGCTCTTGCTCTTTCTTTTGGTTTGTTTTTGGGCCATGCCCGGTGGTGCTCAGGTGTTACTCCTGGCTCTGTGATCAGAAATCACTCCTGGCAGACACGGGAAATCATATGGCATGCTGGGGATTGAACCCAGGCAGGCTGCATTCAAGGCAAGTGCCCTCCCGTTGTGCTATCTCTTTTGTCTCTTAAATGAAGTCAGAAAGTCTTTCAGAGAGACTAGAAATCTCTGTGCTGACTTAGTCCTACACCCCTGGAGTTTCCCCCAGGCATGCAGCATGGCACAGGAGATTCCTGAGGATCAGCAACATCTTTATCCAGAGGCAGAAACTTCAGAAAATCGGGAAATAATGGAGCCAATTTGGGAAGGACGCCTTGGGGAGCAGCTGGAGAAACCCTGGGATTCAAGTGCCTGTGAAGATGATTTCGAGATAGCATGGAGGTAAGACGTTTGCCTTTCATGCAGAAGGTCATCGGTTTGAATCCCGGCGTCCCATATGGTCCGCCATGCCTGCCAGGAGCAATTTCTGAGCATGGAGCCAGGAATAATCCTTGAGCACTGCTGGGTGTGGCCCAAAAGCCAAAACCAAAACCAACCAAACAAACAAAAAAAACCCAATGGAGGACTGTGCCCTGAAGCTTATATGGGCAAAACAAAGAGGGGCGAACACTTAGAAAGCCTCTCCACGCTCCTCCCTCAATGTTTTTCAGATGATGGCAAATCAAGGAGGGTTTGAAGTCAGGGATAAATTATCAGACTCTCAGAGTGGTGCTTATGGTTTGGTTCTCTATATGGGAGAGGAACTGTCTGGGGCCAGAGGGCTGGTAGGAGTAGCCTAGAGAATTGCAATGAAGAAGCCAGAAAACCAGCACAAAATGGTGTTTGGAGTAGAGAAGTGGGGTGTTTTGGGGTTAGATCAAAGGTGAGAGATGGTCAAAATAGATCATTCCTGTAGGGAAGTTGTTTGACTTGCATGTGATGGCCCCATGTTCAATCCCAGGAGTCCCATTGGATTCCAGGAATTCCATGTGGTCCCCAAGCTGTCAGAAGTTAATTTCTTTTCTTTCTTCCTTTCTTTTTGTCTTCCTTCCTTCCTTCCCTCCTTCCTTTCTCTCTCTCTTTATTTTTTTTGGGGGGCAGAGGAGTTTGGGCCACACCTGGCAGCTCTTAGGGTTCTGCACTCAGGAATCACTCCTAAAGGGTTGGAGGGATTCTATGGGATGCCAGGGATCAAACCCAGGTTGGCTGCATGTGAGGCAAATGTCCTACCAGCTGTGCTATCAATCAGGCCCAGGAGTAATTTCTGATTGTAGAGTCAGGAGTAATTCCTGAGTACTGCTGGGTGTGGCCCCCCACAAAAACAAGCAAAGAAAAGAGGCCAGCCAAGCCCAAAGCTGCAGGCAACTAGCAAAGATGAGAAGTAGCCTTTGAGCTTGCTGGAGCAGGTCTCTCCCTTCTGGGAAGATGTGGGGATGGGATTTTAGAGGCCTGGATGAGTGATCAGGGTGATAGGACTGTATGTTTTAGGTTCGTTTGTTTATTGTTTGGTTTTATTTTAATTTTCCCTTTTGAAACTACACATAAGAAAAAAACAGGAGATGAAAATGGGTGTGACAAGAAACTGAGTCCAGACCCAATTGACTTATTTGAGTTGTATCCTTCCAGCCTCAGGAAGAGAGCTACAGCTTCGAAAGGAAGGACAGAGCACCAACTGGTTACAGCACACATGAAGCGCTATGTTCTTCTGTCTAAAGAAATTAGTCTCATCATTTTCCAACATTAATGCCTGAGTCCTCTGTTTACAGGATGGCTGTGGGTACCCTAAATAGGCTTCCTGGCACTTTTGTGACCTGCAGGCACCTCATGTGTCTCAGGGTTTGCTTTGGGTTCTGGGACTTCAACTGTGTCAGACTTTTCAGATACTCCCAGAGCCACAGAGGTGCCCAGGATTGGAACCTTTCCTGGGCCCACATCCTCCCCAATCGATATTAAGTGGCAAGACATTATATGTTCAAAGTGTGGGCTCAGGCCAGTTTGCCTGGGTTCAAAGACTCACTCTATCACCTGTTGGATGGGAGACCTTAAATACAGTTCTTGGCTTCAGTTTTCTTGCCTAGTTTTCAGTCCAATGACAGAACACTCTATGAGGCATTATTTTAAGGATTTTCAAGAGTACGAATACAAACAAGACCCTAGTAATTGGCACTTACAGTAAAAGTTTCTACTTTTTTGCTGCCCTCTGGTGGTCAATAAAACATATTGTAGGACTTAGCACGCAACCTGGACACTATGTACTGGGCACTGCAGGTTGACTGTGTAGTGGTGGTCGTGGAAACGTTCATTGCCTCCTTCCAGTAACTCTGATGAAGAGGCAGATTTTTATATCTATATAATTGGCATAGGGAAAAATTGACACGGGAAAAACTTGACATAGGGAAAATATATATATGGCCCAGTATAAATGTGTTGACTTAAATAACATGTGTATTCCAGTATTATTCATAACTAGGGATCCAACCGAAAATAACTTTTTAAAGTTATTTTTTAGTAGATATTTCTTTATGGACACCTTTGGATCTCATTTTGTTCTGTCCTAGAGTTTCATAACACTTATCAAATGACTTCAAATCAAATCATTTTCCTATATTTCCCCCCCTCTCCTTAGGAAAGTTGGTTCAGTTTAGAGTTTCAAGAAATCTAGACATTTGGATTGATTTCTAGTTGAAATTTGGTTTGGAGTCGGTGGAGTTCAGCTCTTGCTTCCAGGAGTCTGTGAATTTTCGCTTGACAGACACATTCAGGAACCAGCCAATGGCTCCCAGGAATTCACCGGGCCTCTTTCATCAAGATCATTTGTGCAGCCCCCCTTGTCTGAAGCCTAGTGATATCTGGTTCTCTTTAAGTTGACTGTCCCAGGATGGAATAATAGTGCTAAACATAGTAGTGCGTAGTGATTTTGCAATGCTGACAAATGACCTCACTTTTTGCTGGATATACTTTCTGAATTCAACCTCCCGCACTCACTCACACAGGAATCCTAAAGGATCGTGCAGGGCCAATGAGGCATTTGCAGTTTGCAAGCTTCTGGCACTTGCCATCTTGTCCTTGTTAACATGGTGCTGGCAGAGCCAGGGGACCCTGGTTTTTAGTCTGAATCACTCTCTTCTACAGAAGTTATTTTTTACTTTTATCTTCTTTGTATTATCCCCCCTATTTTTATTGAGGTTCGATGATGTACAAGACTGTTCAGGATCATTTCACGCCTTCATTGTCCCAATTCCGCACCCTTCACCAGAGTGTTAGCTTCCTTCCATCAATGCCCTAGTACCCTTCCCATCCACTCCCTTTCCTCCCTGGGTTCTGAATTTTAATCTTCAATTTAGAGTTCACAATCTTGGTGAGAAAAATGTAGTTTGCGAATGTAGAACAGCATTCACTCAGTAAAATTCCCTCTTTGGAAATGTGCTGCTAACACACTTGCAGGAAAATCCTCATATTGTGAAACAAGGGATGATAAAATAAAGATACTTTTGTGTCAAGATGGCTGCGTCCTAGTGTCCAGAGTTGAGAGAACTGGGATCTGAGTGGATGTGGTTGGAGCATCTGAGAAAGCAAATCTAGATAATGTGGATGGAGCATGTGCCCACTGCCCTCTCTCACACAGGGTCCTTGTAACTTCGCTGTAAGACTTGAGAGAAACAAAATTCAACAAAGGTAACTTGTCTTTAGGAGCTGGGTAGCAAGAATGGGGACATGAACCCAGGTTAATCCAGAGCTCAGTGACTTCCCCATCCTTAGCCAATATGCTAGTGGGTGGGTGTTGGCTGCAGAGATCAATTAAGATCAAGGCAAAAAAAGAAATCGAGACACCAAGCAGACAGGCACAGTGCTGGGTTCATGGAGCCCCCAGGAGTCAAGAGAAGTCAAGGGTCAAAACCTTTTCATGAAGATGAAAACCAGAGGGGGACAAAGTAGCTTGATGAAAACAGGGGTAAAAGAAAGGAAAATTGGTAGACAAAGAAAGGGAGCTATGAGAGGAGGCCTCAGGCCTCAGCTCTACAAACCACTGATAGAGTCTCCATTGCCTTTCCAATGGCTTCCCATGAAACATGAATATCAAGCTCTTTTAGCCTAATCACAGGAAAAAAATGCATGAGGGAGGATTCACGGTTCCGGGATAGGAGTGGAAGGTAGAAACAAGTGGTTGAAAGGAATCTTGAGGCCAAGAAGCTGCCACGGTTTCTTGTCCTGTTGTCTGCCCTCTCTTCTCAAAGTAGGAAGTGCTTTCTGAGTCTTTCAGAGCTGAAGCATTTGTCCTCAGAGTGGAACACCCAACTGTCCACTCAGACACTTCAGGGAGGCTGAACAAGTTTGCCCTAGAGCCCTCCTCTGTCCTCCATGGCACATGTTCTCATTACTGAAGTAGGTTAACTTAGATCAGAACAAGCCCAACTCTGCCCCTGTGTAAAACTGTGCTTCCCCTGACCCCATAGCTGACATTTAAGAAGAAATAAAACTATTTAAAAAACATTGAAACTCCAAAATTCTTTCAGGAGGTACCATGAATATAAGGAAGTTCATTCAGGATTCATGCAGGAAATAGCTGTTGGGAGGAAAAGATTGTCTGACCTCTCACCTTTCACCCCACGAAAGGTTTTTCTTCCCAGGTGCCCCATATTCACACTGTGTTGGGAGAGCCATTAAGAATTATAATGATTTCTCATTGGCATTGATTTTGTATAAGCAAGCGAGCATTTCTCCAAAGTCAATCAATTAAGAGGCAGTTTCAAAAGAAGGAAGATTCAAAGAAAGGTGATAAACACAGAATCAATAGGATTATCCACAAATATTGTTATTCTTTCATCCAAGATATTTTCCTACATACTTCCTATGAAGGTGAGGAGGTGGAGCTTGGAGGAGACTCGGTTTCCCTTTAAAGGATAATTGTGGAGCAAATGGGGCCTGTATAATCACCATGTATTGGGAATTGATAGAAATCAAAATGGCTGCTACTTCTGGGGGTAAATCCCCAAACAATCTAGTTCTAGGGTGCTGGAGCAATAGCACAGTGGTAGGACATTAGCCTTGTATGCAGCAGACCTGGGACGAGTCCAGTTTGATTCCCTACATTCCATATGGTCCCGCACGCCTGCCATGAGCGATTTTTGAGTGCAGAGCCAGGAGTAACTCCTGAAGCCACAGTGTGTGGCCCAAACTCCCTGCCCCCCAAATCTAGTTTTGACATCTACCAGGGCCTCGTCATTATTCATCTTGAGTTAGCAATGGAGTAGGCATGTTGAAACCTTCTTTAGGGATGACAAGACTGAAGCCCAGTTTTAAGTGCCCACAGCATTCATAATAGAAATAAATATGCTATTAAGAGAAAAAAATAAAGGTTTCCAAAATGATGAATTACTTCTGTCACATTAGTGGTCACAAAGACCAGCTATCAAATATGATAACATTTTCCATTCATTCAGTGAATCTACACACTTTTGTGATGCCTCTTCCAGGTCTGGCCAGAAGGAATAGAATGGGAAGGTGATCTCATTTCAGTGTATTGCTCAGAGAGGAAATTCTATTGACCTCAGCATAAGGATATTGGTGAAGGATATTGGGCATCTTGATGATATCAGGTGCAGTGACAGTCATGAAGACCAGCAACTTGAACACACTCTTATAAATATGTTACCTTAACCTCAACCATTACAAATTAACTTAAAAAATAATTCTACCACCTAGCCTTGGCACTAAGTATTCTATGTGGTCAAAAAACACAATCCCACTGTGAGGAGTTTACCAGCCAGTAGCCAAGATCAGCAAATAAATAGGCAGTTAACTTCAATTGAGAAATTCTCCTCTATAGGCCTTGTTCCTTATCTTCACCTGTCTTCGGCCAAGAAACCTGGTCATGTTCTTCTGGCTGGCCTCTGAGCACTTTGTTTTCCTCTGCAAAATCATCAGGCCCCCAGGACCCTTAGATTTGCCCTATTCTGGAAGCCCCAGGGGAAGAGGAAAGAGGCTGGGTGGTAGCCAGGAGTCCTGGAATGTTTGCAGGCAAGGATTGGGAAGTGGCCACTTGGCCATGTGTCAGGGTAGAAGCTTCCAGAAAGATCAGCCCATAGAGTGAGTTTATTATTGCCAAGGAATGAGGGAATCCTTCAGAGGGTGCTGGGAAGCAAGGGAGATGGGCCTGGCTTGGGGGGCAGCAAACAGAGAGAAATGACAGCAGAGGCCCACAAAGATAGGAACATAATGTTGGTGGGTTGTGTTTTTTTTTCTTCTTCATTAAAACAATCTTGAAACTGTTGGCAAGCCCATAAAAAGGCTTAGTTAGAGCTGTCTTGGGGCAATTTTGCTTTGAGTTCAGTTTATTAATGTAGGTTTTTACATGGCTTTTTATTAAAAAAACATATGGTACTTTAGACCATTTAACACCAAGCCAAAAGCTTCATAAAGAAATATTCTGTGTGGGGATATAATATAAACGAAGACTGCAAGCTTTTACAGCAAAGCAGATTGTCAGGAGACTGCAGCCAATTTCTAATGTTCATAGACTGGATGTTTCATCTTCATTTATAGACTGCACATTAGGCCTTGTAAAGAATCTGGGTACACAGGGAGTGTGTGTAGCAAGAAGGAAAATTGACCAGAGGAGAGGAGGGACAGAGGTGCTGGGCATAGAAGCTCCTGTCTCCTCTCTTCTTGTGGATCCTCTGGAGTGGTTCTTATAGCAATGGAGAAGGATGTTGTACATTGTTTGTACACTCTATCAAAATGCAATCTTGCCCAAACTATTATTTTTTAAATAAAATTATTTCACTGAATCACCATGAAAGACACAGTTACAATGTTGCTCATGATTAAGTTACATGTTACAATTACATGTTACATGTTACAACCATTACAGTGTTATTCATAAAATGTCCAACACCCTTCACAGTGCACATTTCCTGCTACCAATGTCCCCAGTTTACCTTCCACCCTGCTCTCTGTCTCCTCTGAGGCAGCCCCCCTCTTTTTCTCTCTTTCTTCCCCTTTTCCTTTTGGATACTGGTTTTCACTGTTGTTATTGAAGGGGACCATGAATATCACTTTCTCTTCTTTCAGCAACCCATTGACTACCCATTGACTATCCATGCCCACCTCCAAGCTGGGAGACCTACTGGTTAATTAAAAGCTGAGATTGGTTCTACTAGGGATGCTGGCTTGACATCTTGAGCAAGAGAAGGCTAGTATTGGAGATTCTCTATTGGCAAGTTTGGCCCCCAAAGGGTAGTTGACAGTATGTGGGGCATATTTAAGTATAATAGCAGAGCGGGATGCTAGTAGCCTGAAGAGGTCACAGTGGAGGGTTTTGCTTCCTCTATGAGGCCGCAGCAGCTCCCCAACAATGCTGACATGAGGTCAGCATTGCTATAGGGTCCCCAGGGTCTACTGGGGGTAGGTTGGTGTACACAAGTGGAAGTGGGGAATGTGAATTTTATTTTTTATGATCCAGCCAGGAAAAAACCAGAAACCCTCCCAACCCCCCACTTAAAGTCCCTGCATGTGCTCCGTACCCCATCTGTTTGCAGAGGTGTAGACAGATGTAATCACTGGGGAACCACTTTCCAAGAGTTACTCCATGATGTGCTTCTGCTTCCAGGGACAAAATATATAGAGATTACTAAGGGAAAAGTGAGCTGAGGAGGACTGGGCAGGGGTCAGGAGCCTTGGGTTCATGCTGTGGGAGCCCCATGTGGAAGCTAGGTTAGTGGGGGTTGGTCTGGCGCTGTCTGTGGGCCAAGGGAAGACTATGACCAACAACATCATCCACCCTTGTTTCAGGTAACATCTCACTACACAAAACCTGGTAACATTCACTCGATTCTTTATTTTAGTGAGACCTTAGCAGTGGTGGGAAGGGGCAGGGACAAAGCTCTTGCCTTAGAAGCACAGACTGGCTCTGGAGTGGGGAGACCAATCCCTCCCTCGTGAGAGGCTACTTCTAATACAAACCAGATTGCCATAAGTGCTGTGATAGAGGTGGCACAAATCAAATGGAGTGGGACAATGGTGAGGCAGAAAATAAATGTCTTCCAACTGGGACTATGTGGGGAGATGGAGAGAAAGTGGAGCTGGCCTAGGCCTTTGAAAGATGGTGGGATTTTGACAGATGCAGAGTCAAATCAGTGAGCAGAGTCAAGCAAGCCTGTGGTCTGTTGGAAAAATCAGATTTGTTTGCTATAGTTGCTGCAGACACAACGAGGGGGACCTATATGGAAGACTTAAAAGGACATTGACCCAGAGGACCTGTCAGCCCTCACCCCTCCAAGTAGTAGCTGGATCTGAGAAAGGACAGGATTAGCAGCTAGATACAGCCAGACAGGAAATGCCCAAAGCAACACACTCTTTTTTTTCTGCCCTTTTTCAAGACACTGAGTATGCCAGTGACTGGCATAACCTGAGCCAGAGAGGCTGGCAGTGCTTAGTGACCAGACCAGTGTCTGGGATGCTGTGCATGGCCACATTCTGATGCCCCGCTGTGTGCTCCCATACCCTCCAGTATCAGGTCAGTGCTACTGTTTGCTCATTTCTAACTGGTGGTGTGTCAGTATCATCACCCTACCAAGATCCAGGTCAACTGTTTTATTATTTTATTGTTTTTATTGTTTATTGTTTTTATTATTATTTTATTATTGCATTAAAAAAAGAATCTACTGGGCTGGAGAGATAGCACAGAGGTGGGGCTTTTGCCTTGCAAGCAGCTGATCAGGAAAGGAACCAAGTTCTGTTCCCGGCATCCTATATGGTTCCTAGAGCCTGCCAGGAGCAATTTTTCAGCACAGAGTCAGAAGTTACTCCTAAGCACCGCCAGATGTGGCCCAAAAACCAAAAAAGAAAAAAGAATCTACTTAGTAGACAATGGACTGATTATTATATTTCCCAGGATTTTGTAGGTTGGTAGACATCATTTTAGTAGTTTAAAATAATTTTTTGTGGGACTATTTTATACTTAGGATGAAGAGATAACAAAGGTAGAGAGTTACAGGAGGGGGGGAATAATAATCATGTCGGGAGCCACCTTCAATTTTAAACCCATTGTCTTCCTTAACTGTGAGTTGCTGTGAACATTCTGTGGAAGAGCCATCTTGAAAGTTTGTCATTGCTATGTGATCTGTCTGCAACTAAAGTAGCCAGCATAGCAACTGAAGATGAAACCCAGATAGTCAGTCATAAATAGCTTGTTTGTCTGTCTGTCTGCCTAGCTTTCATTTGTAAATGGACACTTTAAAACAACAAGACAACATGGTGACAGTGGTGGAGGGACTTGGGCACTTGATGGTGGGTAGGATGTAGTCACTTTGTCCACCAGTACCATAAAGGATAGCACTATGGTAATCATGCTACTTAAACAAGAGTCCATTTTTTTGAATAAACAGAAAATGTGAAACAATATGATTAAAATGGACAACATGGAGTCTTAATGATGTAGCACAGCATGTAGGGCATTTGTCTTGCAAGTGAGCAACCCAGATTCTATCCCCAGCATCCCAGAGGGTCTCTGAGCCCACCAGGAGTGATTCCTGAGTACAGAACTAGAAAAAAAAAGCCTGAGCATCAGTGAGCATGGCCCCAAAACAAAACAAAAACAAATGGACAATAATGCTTTTATATCAATCTGAATATATTATGCTGGACAGAATGTCAGACAGAGAAAAGTAAATGTTGTATGATTTTGTTCATGTGTGAAAACTAAACTAGATGTAAAAAACAGACTCTTAGATAATCTGCACAGAATTGTGGTTTCCAGAGAAAATGAAGAGTGAAGATAAAGTGAGTGAAAGGGCTCAATTGTCTGGAGGGGAAGGAAGAGAGCCAGGTTCTTGTCTTCAATCATAAAAGGGTAAATACAAATGTCAAAGTACAGGGTTAAGGCCTGAAACTTATGGAACATTCTAGAACAATCTAACTACATCAAATATTTAGAAAAATGTTAAAAAGAAAATGGGCAAAAGATATCCCAAGAATACGTACACACAGCAAGAAACAAAAAGTGTTACATCATTTGCCATTAAGAAAATGAGGGTCCAGAGCGGTGGCGACACTGACCTAGGAGAGACCGAGGTTGGATCCCCTAACGTCCCAATTGGTTCCCCAAGCCAGGAGTGATTTATGAGTGCATAGCCAGGAGTAACCCATGAGCATCGCCGGATGTAGCCCAAAAACCTAAATAAAATAAAAATAAATTTAGGGCTGGAGCTGTGGTGCAGGAGATAGGCCTTGTTTGCCTTACATGCACTAACCTAGGATGGGCCATGGTTTGATTCCTCTGCTGTCCCATATGGTCCCCCAAGCCAAGGGTGATTTCTGAGTGCATAGCCAGGTGTACCCTCCCCCCAAAAAAGAAAAGAAAATGAAAACTGAGAGAATAATCAAATACTACTATAAGCCTATTGAGAATAGAACACCACAAAAACTATAAGACCAGTTGCTGGTAAAATTGTGAAGTGATGGGAATTTTCTGTTATTGTTGGTGTGTCTATAAAACACTTTAGAAGAGAGATTGACAGCTATATTCCTAGATTTTGGCTTATTTTGTTTTGATGAGATTTTGTACATACTTAGATTGTGTAGCCTACGTGTTTCTGGATTTTAATCTAGTAAATTAAAACATGATTGTGTAAAAAAATACCAACCTGCATTTAGATATTGGTGTCTTCTTTCCTGACACTCATTGAAAACAGGACATATCCATGTGGACTGATGAGAAACACTTGACCCTAGTGGTCTTCTACTAAGACTTCTTAATCCTTCTATCTGACCATAAGAAATGACCGGAAAGTCCTACTGGAAGAACAGCCTCTAAATAGTCCCTAGCAGACCTTCTAGATCACAAAATTAAAAAACAAATGAAAACAAGAACCAAAAACAAAGAAGGCAACCAAAAACAAACTCAGTCAAGTTGCCTTAGGGACATAAGGAGTATATTGATCTGGGACAGCCCTGCCTGAGACATTAGAACAATAAATGGCCAAAATGAAGAATACTAGGCATCTGTAGACTTTGGTTCATAGAAATGTAAAAATATTGGTCCAATAGTTGTGAGAAATGCACTGTGCAGAAAATTGCCTAACATCCATGACTTTGATTTTAGGGAGAGTCCTTGCTCTTTGTGTTGGGTAACTGGTGTCATGGGAGAGGGTGAGACTTTGGGATAGTGAGACTATATACTTCCTTACTCTCGCATGTATTAGCTGTGTGACATGAAGCAAAACCCACCCTAGATATGTTCAGTTGCCCATAACCCAGCCTCTTAGGGCTTGTGGGGGGATTGATGAAATGGAATGCCAAGTGTAACAACATGTTTTCCCAGTGCCACTACACTGATTGTTTTGTCTTCTTGATCTATGTAATTTTCATTGTCATTGTTATTGACAGTAAACAATGACAAATGCTTTTTCATACATCTCTGATTAGCTCTATTGCTCTTTGTGGAAGTGTGTTTTCACCTTTTCTCCCATTTTTTTGTGGATTAGAGTGAAGTAAAACTACTAAAAACTACTAAAGTAGCTAAGCTTTGTGAGTGATGTATATATAAGATATGAGCCCTTTATCTGATGCATGACACGCAAAATTTTCTCCCTTTCAGTGTCTTTTTATTGTAGTACAAGTTTCTTCTATCATGAAAAACGTTTTAGTTCGATATAGACTTCTTTTTTACAATCTTTTTAAAAGTTACTTCATTAAGGGGCCAGAGCGGTGGTACAAGTGGTAGGGTGTCTGCCTTGCATGCACTAACCTAGGGCAGACCTTGGTCCTATCCCCCGACGTCCCATATGGTCCGTCAAGCCAGGAGCGATTTCTGAGCACATAGCCAGGAGTAACCCCTGCGCGTCACCAGGTATGGCCCCCAAACAACAACAACAACAACAACAAAATTACTTAATTAGGGGCCAGAGAGGTGGCGCTAGAGGTAAGTTGTCTGCCTTGCAAGCACTAGCATAGGACAGACAGCGGTTTGATCCCCCAGCATCCCATATGGTCCCCCCAAGCCAGGAGCGATTTCTGAGCTCATAGCCAGGAGTAACCAACCCCTGAGCTTCAAATGGGTGTGGCCCAAAGACAAAAACAAACAAAAAAATTACTTAATTAAAAGCCATGGATACAAGATTGTTCATAATACAGTTTTTTCCCACAGTTATAAAGTGTCCAATACCCTTCACCAGTGCACATTTCCAACCCCCAATATCCCCAGTTTCCCTCCTGCCTCCCCCTTACCCCCCTTCCTCTGGACAGATATTTTTCTTCCCTCTCCCTCCATTTTTCCCTTTAGACATTGGTTTGTAATATTGTGACTGAAAGGATGTCATGCATAGCATTTTATCTCCTTTCAGCACCCAGTTCTTGTCCAGAATGATCATTTCCAACTTTCATTGTCATAGTGGTCCCTTCTCTGATCTAACTGCATTCCTCTGCTATTTGTGGCAAGCTATGAGTCGAATCACTGAATACATGGCTGATATCCTTGCGTTGGAGAATTCTGCTCATGTTTTCCTCGATGTATTTTATGGACTCTAGTCTAATCTCAAGAATATTTTTTATCCATAAATTAACTTTTGTGTATGGTGTGAGATAGGAGTCAAATTTCATTTTTCTACATGTGATTCTCCAGCAACTGACTTAATAAGAACTGACACTAATAAGAACTCAGAAACCAGGCCTCACGGGCATGAGTGTGAGAAGTAAGAAGTGGAAATAGGGAGTCAGACCAGCTGGAGTCTTTTTTCTCTTGTTCTAGAAGGTTCCTTGGACTTGGACAGTTTGAAAGGACAATGAACAGAGGTCCTATCTATCAAAGATGCTGTCCTGCCCTCCCCTGACCAGCATTAAAATAACAAAGACCTAAAGAATATGGAGTTCTACTTAAAACCCATTGAAATACTCACCAAAACCCTTGGAAGAAGAGAGGGCTGGGGCAAAGTCTTAGATGGTCTTGGAATGAATTCAAGGAAGAAAATGAAGAACTTGGCTTTCCATAGGACCCAATTCCCAGGAAGTGGAGATTTGCTTTCTCAGCTTATCTGACATCAGAGCCAACTGTCCCGTGTTCCAAAAGCTTGAATACTTCTCTCCACTTAGGTGGAGCTGGTTTGGCCTATTTGGAACTAACTGCATCTCTTTGTCAATCACATTTTGTCTTCCTTGGATTTTGCCAGCCAACCTTCCTATGAGCTCTTTGACAGAAAACGCCTTGTTTTATTCTTCCTATTTTCATCACTCTACACAGTTCTCACTTGTGTTAGTTGAAGGGATGAGACTGATAAATCAATGAAAAACAAAACAAAACAACAAGTGCCAATGAATTAATTTCCCCAGGACAGATCTTTTTTCTGTGCTATCTAAAAAGACACAAAGTGCAATAGGATCCCTTACATTTACTTATTATCATGGTAAATGGAGGACAGACAAAGTTTAGAAAATACTCCTGGGCAAGGCAAGATTTGGGGCTTGGAGAGTTTCCAAAACTTGATCCACAGCTCCGTGTTCTGTTTGGTGGTCTGGAGATTAAGATCTTGAGGTTGGCAGAGGCTGGTGAGCAGACATAACAAGGATGAGGTTTTCTTCTCCACTTGGTATTGCATACAAAATCTCATCTTAGAAAATGGGTGGCTGTGGAGCCATGAGGAGTAAACAACCCTACTTCCTGGGACCCTACTATTTTCCTATATAAAATATAAGATGCCTTACTTCCTGCACTATCTTTATATGTGTGTGTGCAAAAAATACACACATACATACACATATATATTTGAACATGAACTTCCTGTTATAAAATAAGTCACAGATATGTAATATAAGACAGTATGACATAATTAATAAATCTGAATATCAGAGTTGAAGTTGCTTTAGAGGATAAATACTAAAGGTTCTACTCACATGCAAAATATAACAATGTATAGTGACTGATGATAACTTGACTTACTGGTGGTCATTTCACAATATGCACAAATATCAAATCATGACGTTGTGTGCCAGAAGTAAATATTATGTTTTATGTTAGTTACACCTCAATGAAAAGTAATCTT